>JASDQU010101122.1:138576-169780 GCA_032191745.1 Picea mariana | reverse complement strand
AAACTAAAGTTGGAGTTTCTCCATTCTTGATTCACCTTCCTTGTGTCCTCATCATGAATTTCATGGGATGCATTTTCACTTTCAGATGTCTTCTCTGTTACAAATTTTTTCAATACTTCCATGATCTCCCCTTTTAAACCATCTATCTTAGTATCCAAATTAGCTTCCATTGAATCCATCTTAGTATCCAACTTAGCTTCCATTGAATCCATCTTAGTATCCAACTTAGCTTCCATTGAATCCATCTTATTTTGTAGTTCATTTATGTCCCTACACATTTCTTCACCTTCATCAAGAGTCCAAGTAGGATTTTTTGGAGGCTTATTTGGTGTAGAAGTTCCCTTTTTGGGTGGCATGTTGGCCAAGTATCACTTTTGAACCTTGATTTTGAGGTGGTTCTACTAGACAATATTTCTTCTGTTGTATCTCCCACGTTTCGGCCCTTCTGGGTATGAAACTTTATTTTATGTATTTCTCTGATATTTATTCTCTACAATGCCAAAGGTCTGATAAAAATTGGATGTGCCAAGTGGAATTTATGGTAACTTCCCCACAACTTGCCGATTTTTGGCCTTTCCAAGAGATCTCACTTGTATAGTGTGCCCCACCCAAAATAATTGATATAAAATTCTGAAACTTGTACCAAAAATACTGCAAACTATCCACGATCCAATGAAACCAGTCCCATGCAATTTGGATACTCTAGGAAGAAGTTATGATTGTTTTACCTGGAACACCTTCTTGAGACTAGTCAATAGAACTAGTCAGATAACCTATCTTACACAGGGTGTATCTACAAATTTGAGATGACCCAGAAGCTAAAATTTTTACCATAGATACCTTACTAATTTTTGTAAATATCCTCCAGATTTTAGGTCCTGAAACATTACAGAAATTTGTTTATAGCGAAAATTCTGCAATGACTTAGTTCAGAATGATTCCATAACCCTATCTTGTACAGGCTGTATCTCCGAAAGTATAAGGTCTCAGGAGATAAATTTTTAACCCAACGTACCTTGATCCGTCTACTAAATATCCTCCAAGACGTTCCTTTTGAAACATTGTAGAAATAAATTTATAGCAATAATTCCACGGTGTCTCAGATGTAGCAGCGAAACCCCAAGACCTTGAGCTCTGATACCATATGTTAAGAACCAAATATCAATATAGCATAGAAAATCCTCGAAAAAAGTACTCAACGCCTTGAAAAAGAGATAATTTCAGATAATAAGCCTCTTCAAGGGGGCAACCTTCTTTTACCCCCACTTAAATGTTCAAGTACAAGATGATTCAAAATGAAAATGTCTCCTTGGTATATATAGGAGACTAGAAGGTATAATTACAACTAATGGCCTAAAGCCAACATAAATAAAATAACATTACTAATATAATATGCCCCAATTAAGTGGTAATAAGCCAATATTAGGGCTTAACAAATTTTTTGTTGGTTAAAATACATATGAGATTTTGAGTTTTCGCCCGACGCAGGTTGAGTTTTCACGCAGTGCAGAAGTTCCACAGGTGAACCAAAGGATACCTACGGAAATCGACAATTTCCGCAGGTCCAGATACAATCCACCTGCAGCAGTGCCTGCGCACACCTACCGGCCTAAAAAACGACTCAAAAACTATTTTTTAACCAGTGAAAATAAAAATCAATCCATGGAAATGACAGAGGACAAGGAGATTACCTCGTTGGTGAAAGTCGTTCGTCGAATAGTTACCCGTACCTCCCACAATCAACAAAAGAAATTTGAGGAAAAAAGAGGTTTTTTGGACATGTTTTGGGCAAAACAACAATGAAATGGTAAAAAAGGGTTTTCACCCATATTTATTCACTTTTTACTATTTCTATTGATTTTTTATATTATTTTTATTTATTTTTCCTAAAACCAAATGTGCTAATGGTATTTTGAGTGTTGTATTTTTTCACAGATGAATGATCTAAGAGCTCGAATGATGAAATACAGACACTTTTTTGAATTTGTTTTTATATTCGTCACATGTACAAATACTTTTTAGGTTTTTCAGGAAAAACCTCGAGCTTGGTCTTTGTTCGTTCTCATGCTCGAAAATCAATGAGAATGAAACCAAGTATACTTTTTATGTCTTTTCATACTCGTCTTGGTAACACGAAAAGTGAAACTCATGGAGTGTCCTTTAAGATCTTTTCATGCTCCATAAAAATGAAAATATTTTCGAGCGACCTTGCTCTTTTCACGCTCGTAAAAGTATTTGAAGAAAACGTTCGATGGGCGGCAGGTTATCACTTTTTTGGTCTCATCAAACTAATTTATGAAAAAGTAACTAGGAGAGTTCTCTTTAAGTGTTTTTTAAACTCTCAAACCATGAAAAACCCCTGAGTTTTCTATCTTTGGACTCGTTAAAAAAACATCGAAAGACCCATATGGGACAGAACCAATCCTTCTTAGGGTTCGTTAAACATACTCTGAGGGAATCATCCGAAGGATGATCTTACATCAACAAGCATATGTTATCCTCCTCAAGATTGCATAAAAATAAATACGTACTTGCCAGAAATGGTGGGGGAAATTTAGGGAAAGAATGATTCTATGTATTTGTGTTAGTGGCAGTAATATTCACTCTTGAACATGACACCCCCTTTATCATTATATCCAGGTTGGGAAATCCATTTGTCTCTCATCTGAATTTCTGCAAGTTCATATCTTGGGTCATCCTTGAGTCAATGCTGCCAAGACCATTATCGTGTCATTCATATGTTCAAGAGAAGTCCAAACAAGCCCTCTATCGACTCGACCATCTGCAATTGTCAATTCCTACCATGTTGGCCTTCCCTGTGTCAATTTCAAATCATTTTCATACTTTGATCTACCCTAAATCTATTACTTATTTCATGTCATTGATGGGGGATACATCAAGGCCCTCCTGTGACAAGTATTTTCCTGTCGACTTCAACTCATCATCTGGGAACAAGACTTAGAAATAATTTAGTACCTTAGAGCCTGCATGCCTCATTGGCATGTTTCTTTGCTTTCGACAGTGGATTCACATCATTGGTCTTTGATTGAGAGATTCTATCGAGTGTTCGACTTCAGATGATTTATTTATATTTGTTGGATTGTACTAAGGTACCTTGGGAGTCATTGACATCAATGGTGATTTCCCTCAGACTTGTTAACGGTTTTCATCAATGACCAGTAATCAAGTGGTTTCTACCATGTTCGACTTCAACACCAGTAATCACATGGCTAGATTCATACTTATGAACGATGGGATTAAAGACCCTGGATCTCATCATTTTGGTCCAGGTTGCGATGGAGTATTTATGATTTGTATTTGACACATAGATCCACTTTGTATATCTCGTGGCTATGTCCAAATTTGAGCTTTCTAGTACATAGATCCACAGTGTATTCCTGGTGGCTATGTAGCATTCTAATGACATGGATCCACGGTGTATGATTGTTGGACATGACTGACATTTATGATTTAAATAATCATCTGAGCATGGGAATGCCTACCTCAGAAATGGTACAATATTGCACAGATGCTTGATTGTTTGCAGGTTCCCGATTGGTGCGCTCCTTATTCCCGACACACACACACATTTTAAAAAGTATTTCAGTTGTCACAAGTTCCAGACTCATACTTTGGGGGGAATTATATTACACATTATTTTGGTCACCCTGATGATGATTTTACAAGCATGTGTTCAGGCTCTCAAAAGTATCTTTTACATGAGAAAAGTAACTAATTTCTTCCTCTACAAAACTGGTTTTTAGAAGGATGTCGCAGATTGCATGTAGTACACAGTGCGGAAATCAAGCATTTCTGTAGGCTACTCTATAGCTGGCTCGAGGGGTTTCTGTAGGCTGCTATATAGGTAGGGTGTGATGGCATTTGAAAGCTAAATAAAGGAAGAAGTTCACTAAGATTCTAGAAGGGGATCTTCTAGAATGTGAGGTGGCATCTGTATGGTTGGGATCCTACTAGCTTCTCTGATTTGGTGGGATCATCCTAACCTCTTTAACCACTTCTCCTTCTCCTATATAATCATGGGTTTCTCATGGAAAAGGTTAAGCAAGATTAAGCAAGGAATTGATGAAATAATAGGCTGAACACTGTGTGAGGAATCTTGTTTCAATTGATGCTTGAGGTATCCATTTTTCCAACAAGCTTTCGTGGATCATCTTCATGCAAATTCAGAGACAGTGTGTGTGTGTGTTGGAACAAAGGACCACTGAAAGGGAACTTGCGACATCAAGGCAGTTTGGTTGTATCTTCCACTTTTACTTAATATAATACGATGACATGTTTCTTTCCCATAAAATCATTCTCATTTTATTACATGACTCCTTGATCACATGTTTAGGTTTTCATTAAATCTACTATTGTTGCTTTCAGTACTTTGGTTGGTTTGTGTCATTGCAGATATGATTTCACAAGATGCCCAAAACAAATTAGCAGGGACAAAAAAGATATAAGGAAGTGATATTCAAAGGTATGTCATTCATTCCTTCTTTGGTAGTAAATTCAATGATTGTAACTTAGGGAAAGCATCATGTCCCATATTGTTTTGTTATATATCTAGGTGGATCTAGGGAGATTACTTTATGTCTTCATTCACCGATTTATTCAATAATAGAGGGATTTTCACAGGAAGGGAAGACAATAGAAGCCCTGTCTCCTCAACAAAAAATTCCTCGAAGGAGGGGCATGCCGAGGAAGAACAAGGAAGTTGTGGAAGCTCGATTTTCAAAAGAACCATGTGCCAGATCAGTGGCTGAAGAACTACTCATGCGCTCCATCCAACTAGAGCCTACTGGAGGATCGAGCCACGAAGGTAGGAGTAGAAAAAGGAAAGTGGATATCAAAGGGGTGAATGATCAAGATCCATCTCAGCAATTAAAGAAGGCAAATTTAGCTATCGTTGAACTATATGAGGAAAACATGGAGCTGAGGTGGTAGCTAACGACAAAGACTATGGAAGCGTTAGTAGCACAGGGTCGCGAAGGGAACGTGGCATGGCTAAAAATACAACTCAGAGAGGTACAAGACACCATAGTACAGCTGTGAGAATCAAAAATACTAACAAAAGAAAGGCATATGAACCATTCTAGAGAGTGTGAAGTAGTCGAGAAGGAAGCTCGCATAGCTCTCGCGAGCGTGCAGAAAAACCAAGTCTAGCTAGCGCTTGTCTTTGCATCTAAAATTATAAGACAAATCTTAGAAGTTTTGAAGGACATGTTTCTCTAAAGCACTCTACCATTTTGATAACGACCACGACAATCAAACAACCACTTGCTGTGCACATTTTTCCAATAAATGAGCACGCAATAGAAATCAAAGTCGTCATAGAAGATAACAAGTTCCTGATAGACACCTGTTCACTTAGATACCTAATAAAATGGATACACTGACACATATTTTCTTCATATCGAGACCTGATTGATGATCAGACCCTCATGGCAGATTTGTGAATAGTCATAGGTAAACAGACATGATTATTGTGTATTTTTGGAAAGCACCATGTGAAGATTCTCCAACGCATGCTATTTAGTTTTCCTAGTTTTAGGTTTAGCAGTTAGAAAGAAGGGTAGCCCAAGAGGTACCCTCGTTTATATATTCCGTCTTTTCGATATAATCCAGGTTGGTTGGAAAAAATTGGTAGGCGACAACTATTGTATGAAATTTGAGTCTTTTTGACTGAAACTTAATGCAAAGGTCTTGTAGCTTGATGAAAAGATTCTAGTTGTAGCAATTGGATGTATTGTGTTTCTTTCTTTGCATATGTTCTTCCTGTCACCTTTACTCATATCTTTTTCTGTCTATTTTGGAACAAATTTTTGAACCTGTGGATTCACTTCACAACGCCCCTTGTTCGTGCCACTTAGACAAAACGTTTTCTTCTAAAACGTTAACTCTGAATTCACCTGCAGCGGTGCTCCGAGTTACTTCTTGTTTTTTCTCCCGCCACACATTATTGTTTTACATTGAAGAATGTTGCTCATCTATCCTTCTCCTCTCAATTTTTAGTGTCTGAGTCATTTGTCTCTGTCATTTGCTCAGGTCGACTACATATCCCAGGTCTCACTTTCTTGCACCAGTATAACTAGAACCCGTTCGATCAAAGGTGTTAAATCTAGCCACTGTTTCCAAAGCCATATCTTGTGCAGAGACCACACCTTCTAAGAGAGCCCTCTCCAAATCTGAAAGGATAGTTTTGGGTCTCAAAGTTGTTTGAAAAAGTTACCTTCATCATCTATTTATCAGCCAAACATATTTACAGAGTGCTTACAGATTATTTGATTGTTTTATTCTTAATGACTATTCCTATTGCAAGGCAGCCCAATATTGAGCACGATCTTCAAGATCATACCAACATTACTTTGAATCTATTTAATACCATATTAGAAACTGCCAACACCCATGTTGAGCTTAACCATTCTTGGGCAACAATTGAACAAGATATTAGTGCTCAAGAACAATTGGAAGCTAGACGTAGACAACCCATAAATCAATAGTAACCTTGATTCTTCAGTTTTGGCCTCTCTTTCATCTCCTTAGTTTCTTGTGCTTCTAGAATAATAAGAGGATTGTCACTTGAAATCAATCATATTGTTGAAATAGGAAGAAGAA
Organism: Picea mariana; assembly: GCA_032191745.1. Taxonomy (NCBI): domain Eukaryota; kingdom Viridiplantae; phylum Streptophyta; class Pinopsida; order Pinales; family Pinaceae; genus Picea; species Picea mariana. The sequence continues at coordinate 163,159 of JASDQU010101122.1, read as the reverse complement.
ACGTTGTTTTATCTTCCCAACAAATTACTCTAAGGAGAACTTTATCTGATTCATACAGTTCGTCTTTCTTCCCCACATCTATCATCCACAAGATGTCATCTAGTGGTTACTCTGGTGGCACTAGAAGTGCTCCATCTTCTCAATATTCATCATCATCAGCGATTAGTAGCTTGTATATCCACCATATCCCTATACAATATACCAAAAACCCCACCAAATTCATTAAAAAATATGGGCTTTTTAAGTTCAAAGAAGATGCCACAACTACCCCATGGAATGTGTCATCTCCTCTTAACCTAGCACCTGCTACTCGTCTACTTCTAAATTTTAAAGAGAACCTGCCTAAGTTTTCAGGAAATAACACTGTCAGTACAAATGAACACCTGGTGGCATTTTCTAATGCTTGTCATAACATAGTGGTCAATGACAATGACACTTGCATGTGCTTGTTCATCAATTCCTTGGAAGGAAATGTTGCAGTCGATTTTGTTGACCTTCCTCCTAGGATTTTTTCTACTTGAGAGGAGTTAATCTATTGGTTCCGATCCAATTATGGGCAATCCAAAAGCCCCACTGAGAAGTTAAGGGAATACAATAATGTCACCTATAAGGATGGTGAGACCATTAAGTCTTTCAACTTGCATTTCACCAAGTTATACAATAAAATCCCCGAGCTTATCCGCCCTCAGAACCAAGCTGATTTCATGCATTACTACAATGCATTGTCTTCCCCATACCATCATAGGCTTGAGGAAAAATCCATTGATAATCTTGTTTCTGCAGTGCATGCTTGTTCAGAGTATGAAGAACAACTTGAAAGAACTAGTCTTCCCCAGGGATAATCGGTTAGACAGACAAACATGTCTGCTCTCGTAAAACTGGTACAAGATATGAACAACTATATGATATCATTTGAGCGAAAGGGTACTATCTCCCCTATCACCCCCGAAGCTTCATCCTCTTCTACACCCCCCTTTAGAAATCCGATTGAGAACAATTTTCAGCCTAAACCTATCCTGCCTCGGAGTTGGTGTAACTTTTTCGAGGAAACCACATGTGAGGTAAAGAAGAGTGCCAGAGATAAGATCTTTGGTAAAAGACTAGAAATTACTATCGTTGTCTGAGATTTTTCATATCCATAGGATGTCATGGTCATGAACACGAGGAACAAGGCTTATACTCCCAAGGGAAAATTTGATAGTCCCCACAGTTCTTATATCCTGAGCTCGTCCTCAACTGCTGCTACTCTCCAGATTCCTAAAGTTCCTGAGAGTCAAGGAATCACTCCCCCTCTCCCCTCTTCCAAACAAAATATATTGATAATTTGGCCAACATCAAAGCAGATGAAACCCTCTTAGACATGGTTTTCATCCCTGAACAATAGATGCATCTGAAAAAATTCATGGAAGGAAAATCTTCCATTGTAGCCAATATTTTTGAAGAGGTAAATGAAGAGGAATCTTATGTAAATAAAGTAGGTGTACATAAATTTAGATACCCTATAAAAAAATCCCCCTTTTTATATTTATGTAAAGATTATGGATAAGTTTTCCCATTGTTGCCTCATTGATGGTGGTTCAGGCCCAAGTGTGATGTCGAAGATTATTATGGAAGACATAGGCTTGTCTTGTATAAATGAAAACTCCAGAAGCATGCTTTTCTATAATAGTCTACAACAAACAGCCATAGGTGAGATTAAGGATGTGACCTTGGTTTTATGCGCTCATTCGGAGATAGGAACAACCCTAAACATTAAGGTAATTGATATGCATGTAAGAAATTACTCAATTATCTTGGGAAGGGATTGGAAAGCCTTAACAGGTGGATACCTCTCACTCGACAGGACACATTTATCTGTTCCTTTGAATGGTAAGAACATTATAGTCCTTATATAGGGAAGAATTTCACCCTACATAGAGAGTGTTCCACAATCTAGCGTAAACTATATCGAAGAGGACCTAGGAGTGTATTCCATATTTGTTGAAGAGGATAATATCACTTTGGAAAGAATGGATTTATATGATGATATGTGTCATATGCACTTTGATGGTTCACGCTCTAATGAAGGTAATGGGGTTGGAATTATCTTGGTTTCCCCTATAGGAAAAATTCATAATCTATCTTACAGGTTAGAGTTTGTCTGTACAAACAATTTCACTAAGTTCGAAGCTTTATTATTAGGCATTGAAAATGCTCTTAATCTTGGTTGTGGTCACCTTTCAGTTTCCGGATATTCTGAGCTTGTTGTGAACTTGATATGAAAAATGTGCCCTCCTAGCAACAATTTGATTGAACAATAATCCAAAAATGTTTGGGCGCTTATCTCAAACCTTTTATCCTTCAACATCACTCATGTTAAGAGGGAGTTGAAATCAATGGTTGGTCGGTTTGCCATATTTGCAACTTCTCCTAATCAAAAAAAATTTCCTCATAGGCCTGATTGTTCTTTTCAATCTTTATATCGTCCATATATCCCTAGAAATGTAGAAACTTGGAAGGACCTCCCTAACAATGATAGTATTTGTGCTTTCATTCAATATGAACCTATTAAGCCGAAGGAAATTATTTCCATAGGAAACAATAATATTCCTGAGATCTTGACTCCTCTTGACGGTTCATTTTCATTGAGTGTTGTAGGAAATAAAGAAAAAAAAAGAGGATTTACGAATGAAGGTGGGTGAAACCATCTGTTGAAGGAAAATCTCCCTGCGGACAGGTAGATCTCCTCTTGAGAGCTAGACTCTTAACTCTTAAGATAGAAGACGCTTATCATGGACACTGACTTCCTTTTAGATCTATATAAACTAATGTATGAGGAGGAAGGAGAAAAGAAGTACCTTTTACCGGTGTTTTTCCCTGCACAATCCGAGTTGAGCTCCAATCATTCACTCCTCGATAAACCCTGTAGACAAACAAAAGTACAACCACTTCCTACTCTACTGATATTAGCTCGAAATAGACCTATCTATTAGAGACAAGTTCATGTGAGATTAAGCACAAACTAGAAAGAAATAGGCCAAGCGTGTTATATTGATGAGAACAATAACGAAGGAAACTTACAACCGTAGATGTGAATGCAACAGCTTCATCAAATCCTCTTTTTCTAACCCTTGCTCAAAAGATCCACGATCAAAATGACAACAACTTCACTGATTACCCTTCTCCAGTTCACTGTGTGTTTCCTATGAGATCATAGGTTTCATGCTTCTAATTCTTCCTCCAAATATCATTTATGAGATCATAAGTTTGGTATGACTCTCCATCCAGATCCCGCTTTCACCATGAGAAATCTTGCTTATATAGCCTTGGAGAGGCTCAACAACTTGAGATATCTTTGGGGTGAGTTGAGGATTTTCCTCCTTGGGTTAGGGATCTTCCCTAAGATCATGGCTTGAATAGGGATTCAAATCCAACTGCCTTCCAAGATTGAAAATATCTTTCCCCCATTCTTCTCAACAAATCAACTGCTACCCAGAATAGGTAGCGCTCCCTCAAAAGGAGTGTTAGAGCGTTATAACACTCCCTAGCAAGGTTTAAGGGGTGCCAACACTCCCAAAAAAAGTAGTGCTCCTCCAAAAGGGCAAAGGTAGTGTTATAATGCTCCCATATAGTGTATAGGGGAGTGCTAGCACTCCTGCGATAGGTATAGGGGAGCGCTCTCCTCCAAAAACTCAATTTTTTGGGTTCTTTCAGATGGCAAGAGGTTCATAAGCCCAGTTAACCATTCCTCCTCTTCCAAATCAAGTGTTTGATGTGTGTCAAGTGTCCTTCTCATGTCATTATAGGCACGACATAGGCATCATGGCAGTATGCTTTCCTTGACACTTGCGACACTTGTGAGAAAAATGCGACACTTGTAATGACGACACTTGCGACACTATCGAAGTGAGTAATTTCGATGTGTAATAGATTTCCCCCCAAAGTATGAAGTTAGAAGATAAGAAATGATAACTGAAATGATTTGTAGACTTTCAAGAAAGGGTATAGATGCAGAAAACCCGACAGAAGATGCACACAAACATCCAACAAATATTATGACATGTTTCAAACCCAAGGCAGACATACCTATGCTTGGGTGATAAATACTTGGAAGATATGGCCACCATAAAATACACTGTGGATCCATAATTGTATTGATAAAAGGTATAGCCATAGAGGATAGAGTGTGGATCTATACTCTTATGACTTGAAATGATCGTAGCCATGAAGAATACACAGTGGATCTACAAGAAGATAATACATAGCCATGACCAATACAAAGTGGATCTATGTAACAGTATATGTGTCATTGTTCAAGAGAAACTCCATCGCAACCTGGGAAAAGTACATATCAGAGTGATCACTCAACCCAGGGCCTTCTTACCAATCCCAATGTGGTAAAAATCTAACCATGTGAATAGATGTCCTGACGTCGAACATGGCAGAAACCACTTGATTATCGGTCAATGATGTAAACCGTTAACAAGCACGAGGGAGATCACCATTAATGTCAATGATTCCCAAGGTACTCTAGTACATTCCAATGAATGTGANAGAGGTCAATGATGTAAACCCACTGTCGAATGTGAGGAGGCCTGCCATTGAGGCATGCAGGTCCCAAAGTACTAATTGGTTTCTAAGTCTAGTTCCTAGATAATGTGTTGAATTCGACAGGAATAGACTCGTCGAAGGAGGGCCTTGATGTATCCCCCATAAATGACACAAAACGAACACAGAGATGTAAATGGTAGATCAAATGAACATGGACTGACACAAGTATTGAGACAAGATATTTGTGATGGTTGACTCTCAAGGTGGATACTTCCCTCGAACACTGAGGCACAAAAATAGAAACGTGACATGGAACAAAACATGATAATGTAGTGGATACTATGACTTTCGTTGGGTGACCCAAAGGAGTAAGAAAAACTCAGAGGATTGGTTCAGTGCAGAGGTTCAGCGGATTAATATGTGCGCAAAGACAAAGTGTCGTGTTCAAGGGCAACTCTAAGAGTTACTTGGTAATGTTCTCAAAAACTGCTTGGCTTGCTTCTTTCAAATTTTCCCCCATCCAGATAGATGAGTAACTCTTTTTAATTTAAAAAGTTCGAGGAGGGTAACACATGCTCGATATAACTCACCTTCGGTAAGTTCCTCTTCCTTTGTTTAACGAACTGGAATAAGTAAGGGTTTGATCCCATATGGGCCTGTCGATGTTTGTTTTAACGAGTCCAAAGACAGAAAACTCGAAGGTTTTTCATGATTATAGAGTCTGGAAAAACACTTAAAAGAGAACTCTCTCAGTTCCTTTTTCATAAAGTAGTTTGATGAGACCAAAAAAGAGATAAACTATCCCTCAACAGACGTTTTCTTCAAATACTTTAACGAGAGTGAAGAGAATAAGGTCGCTCGGCAATCTTTTCATCTTTAGAGAGTTTGAAAAGAACTTAAAGGTGACTCCAGTGTTGTCCTTTTTCATAATTTTAGTCTAGTGAGGCCGAAACAGAGATAAATTATCACTCGAAAGACGCCCTTTAAAACCTTTTAATGAGTGGGAAAGCAAGCAAGATCACTCGACAATCTTTTCATGTTTAGAGAGTCTAAAAAAAGATTAAAGGAGACTCCAGGGGGTTCATTTTTTGTGTATCCATACAGGTCCAAAAAAGAGATAAAAGTCTACCCGGATGCATTCTCATGTATTTACGAGCACGAGAAAGAACAAAGACTAAGCTCGATATGCCCCTGGCATGAAAGCTAGTGGATTAACTCCAGAATGATCATCAAAGGCTGGAGACATGCCCTCCAAGCTTCAATTCATTCACCGGCTCTGAGGTCATCACCAATTTCTCTAGTAGATGAGAAAAAGGAGACGAGTGGATGAAAAAAAGGTTCAAGAGATGTGACTGTTTCATTTTTAACGAGCTTGACACAGGAAAAGAACTATGCTTAGGGCCTTTGTTTCATTTTTTAACGAGCTTGCCACAGAGAAGAGAAACTATGCTCGTGGTTTCGTCCGAATCATGGCTTCCAAGAGGATAATGCTCTAGAAGGGTACCATGTCAAAGGATAAAATGTGGTCATGGCCTCCAGGAGATCTTCGTTGGATGGAAGATAATCACTCGAGAAGGAACACATGTCGAGGGTTGCAATAGGAGTAAGGAGATTAGGCTCCAATAATCCTACCGAAGAAATCACCATGTCCACTACCGGATCCAAATCGTCGGAAGTTGAAATCATGGGAGATGATGAAAAATTAACACTAGGAGGGGAGATGGAGTGTATATCTTCCTGAATTTCTTCATGAGGGGGAAGAAAAGAGGATCGGTGATGGTTATGATCCCGAGGTAACTTGTCAATACGAAGCATTTCCGGAATAGATTCATCAAAAGGAAAATTTGTGGAAATGCAATCGATTGCAGATGACAAGGAAATCAACCGTGAGTGCATCGAGGAAATGTCAGGTGCCAATAGATGTTGGTCATCTGACGAGGGAGAAGTGGATTAGGTAGAAACGTATGACGTTTTGGCTGGACTAAGTGGCACGGTGTCACTTAGTGAATCGAATTCCAATAGACAAGGTACAATTCGAGGGTCAGATGATTCCAAAGATTGATAAGCCGCGGTCGAGATCATATCGACGGTGGAAATATGATGTGTAGTCGGAAAAAGTAGTGTAGGGAAGGTACCCATGAGGCTAGAATATTTTAGTAAGCCAACACCAATTCTTTCATACGTGATCTTGTGGTCTCCCAAGAAAGGAATATTGTTGGTAGCAGGAATGCGAGCATCGGTCGTGCAGAAATCCAACTGATCAACGGTGACAATTTTTCCCTGATGAGGAAATTGGACACATCGGAAAACTGACGAGGCAATGGCAGTCATAGCATAAAACCAACTTCTTCCAAGTAACAAGTTGTAATCGAGGGGAGCATCGACCACCTCGACATCAACAGTAACAATTTTGCAACCAATTGGATGGGCAGGGACTGTAAAAGCCCATGGGGATGAAAACCTTGCCTATTGAAGGCACGTAGCATCGTTGGGGATTTGTTGAGTGCTGGTGATTTTAAACCTTTCCAACACACCAAAGACATGACACAAGTCAAGGCTCCCTCCTCCAGAATATTTTGGTGGATTTGTTGGTTATGAACAACAACATCAACTTGGAAATCAAGTTGGTGGGAGAGTCGAGATGCGTAATTGTCCAGGTTGAACATGATCTGGTTGGACGACTCAGGATCAACAATGCCAAGAGTGGCCAAGAGCGTTCTACATTGACTGGGGTAGTGCTGTAGAACTTCTAACGCAGACATAACGCATGGTGCTTGAGCCAAATCTTCAACAATGTTGTAGTTCTGGGTGGCACGTGAACTAGGATTAAAGGTAGCTTTACATATAGTGCTCTTAGGAGGGCGTAAGATAGAGTCAAACGTGGGTCTTTCAATCTGAAGTGGTCTAGATGGAGAATTAATCGATGGAACACTAACGGAGGACAATGATGGATCTGATAAATTATCGGTACTGTTAGTGTCTTTTCCTTTGCCAGGGTTACCTGATGTGTCATATGTCTTAGAGAGAGTGATCAAATTGATCCCATTAAACATATAAATATGTGCACTTGATGAGGCCTCATCATGAGGATCACTAGAACTGCCCCCAGGAGAAGGGGTTTGAGCAACCATGGATCGTTTCTATGGAAAAGGTTGAGTAAGCACAACAGGTTGTGACTTCCCTTGGAAAATTTTGGCCACTTCATTGCGAAGTGGAAAATCTCGAGTGTAGTGATCGTCACCACAAATGATACATGGGAATTTCAGTTTCCGTTGTGGTTTCTTTTCGGTAGCAGGTGTTTGACTTTTTGTTTGTTCATTGTTATTTTTTGATTTATTCTTTGTCTTCTTCTTACCTCCGGATTGTTGTGAAGGGGCATATTGAACTGCATTCACCTCAGAGATCTGAGTTTGGGGGGAGGTAGAGGAGGGTGTAGTCGATTTGGAAAAAGATTGAGTTTTTATGGAACCGATAACACCATCCGCATGAGATGAGGATGATGGCTTAGAAGGATTGGTATTATCTCGAGCAGCATTCGGAAGAAAATCATACAAAGTACCAGATTGGGAATAAACCAAATCTAAGTACTGAGCCCGAGCGATGGCTTGTTCCACTGTGAGTGCACCACCCATAGCGACATCACGAGCGATTGGGGGTAACAGTGATTTAGTAAACCATTCTGCCAATAGTATGTCAGGAGTGACTGCCTTGATCATCCTTCGTCGTCGCCTCCACTCATGAATATGGTCAGAGATATGCACAGAGTTAGTTTGATGAAGGGAGGTCAAGAGTTCAGTACCCATCTCATAGCGAATAGGCAGTTGAAAGTGTGTGAGGAAAGACATGGCAAGGGAATTGAAATCATGAAAAGAAGCACATGGTATTTCAATATACCACTTTGCTACCGAACCGGTAAGCGTTCGCTGGAAAAGATGCAAATGTACAGAAGCATCCATGAGGGAGTTTGATGAACACCACAAATGGAAATTCATCACATGGTTGTTCGGATCTTCGCCAGGGTTTCCGTCAAATTTCAGAATATCAAAAGGAAGTTTAGCTGGAATGACTGGCCAAACGGGTGAATGAGAAATAGGATCATTAGTTAACGGGGACAAGTCTGGGAGATCCAGAGTCGCAAGGAAAGGTAGTTGTCGGTTAATGTGCGAATGATACTGGTGCGGCATAGGAACACTAGTAGGACCATAGACTGGGTTAGGTGGATAGTTGTAACCAGTAGGTCCTCCTACATACAGTTGTTGCTAGCCAGGATAAGAAGGATTCAATGGTGCATGAGAAACATTGGCATAACCCGGTGGGTTTTGAACATTATAGGCTTGGTGATTTATTTTCCTGTGGGGAGGATAAACATTTTTCCCTTGAGAATAGTAAGGGGTAGATCTCGGAGGTAGATACACATGAGGCCCATGAGGAGTATAAGACTGTGGTCCCAGAGAACTCTAGGTGGTGTTTGGGATGCCGCTCGGATAAGATTGCCCGTAAGATGTTCCGGAAGGGACAGGATTGGATACTCTTCCTAGTGGGTTATTATACAAGTTCCCCCCAATGTGGGGTTGGGTAAAAATGCCTCCTAAAGATACTCCCCAGGATTGTGAAGGTTTTCCAGCAAATGAGGTTTGCCCCCTTGCCAGTGGTGGATTTACGACCGGGGTGTGACTGGAAAACAGAGGTTTCCCTCCAAGAGGAGCATGAAAAGTGGGCTGTCCCCTGGGAGGGGTAAGCCCACCATGGAAAGGTAGTCCTCCAGGATAGAAAGGCTCATTGGATGGTGGTTTCCCTCTAGCCAATTGTGTTTGGCCGGTAGGGGTTTGCGTTCTCAGGTGAGAACATGTCCCAACAGGATCATGTGGAACATGTGGAGTTGTAGAGTAAAATCTTGTAGAAACGGGGGTAGAGATTGAAGTTCTTTGGGGATGAGTAGAGGTGATGAGTCCAACATTAGGATGGACTTGTGCTGGTGTAGCAGTAGAGTGAACAACCTGATCGACTAGGTGATTCATGGTTTGACCGGATGGTCCTGTTTCACTAGGAGGGTCATGAGGATGAAAGGGTTGTCGAATAGATTTGAAATGTTCATAGAGATTGTGTCCCGATGAATTCCTACATACAGAACGAGAAGGTGTGGGATTGGTTTCTACTGCGGTGCTAGGACGAACAGGAGTCCTATACTCATCACCAAAGATTGGTTCTGTGGATCCCATATATGTTTCGGTAAAAATCCTCTCCGGTAATCGTGGGACCTCTTCGTCTATGATGTTCCCAAGGGAGTCTAAATGAACCAAAAGTGGTTCGAGAGGATTTATCGACACAGGTGTAGTGGGATTTTCAACCATGACCAAAGCACCTTCTAAGTTATCTAACGGATGAGAAATAACACTTCCAGTGTCAGATTGATTTTCTACCTCTCTACGGTAGTTTTCTTCTGGCGGGTTAGGAGGTAAGGGTTTATAGCCTTCCAGAGGCAACTCTTACATCCTACATGATCGACGAAGACCTTTATCATCTATGGGCTCAATTGTGGAAAAAAACAGAACACACTAAAAATCTAGGGCCAACTAACAAAAAGAAACAGCATGTGCTAATAAAATCTAGGAATCAACCAAGTAGACAAAACTTCTCTCGATGACCGTACTAGTTGGTGATGAAATCCAACATCACGTGATCAAGTCGAGAAGGGGCTAGGATATGGTGGAATAGTTACAATGGTGACCTGCTTAACAGAATTTCACCTTGGTGAAAGCTTCCATGCAGTAATTGTGGATTTACCCTCCAAGGAGCCCGAGTGAGTTTGACCAATGTCTGTTCTAGGTACATTGAGACTTCCCTTCACCGTCACCTTGTGTAAGTACCTAAATATTATGGCAACTAAAGACACCAATTTACAGTGAGTCCCTGGGTGGGTACAGTTGATAGTCCGATCTGAAATGTATGGGAAGGATAACAAGTCCGAAATCAACCCGAGAGGCTCCCACACATAATCGTGGGTATACCTCCAAGTGACACCCAATATATGATTCGACCACTACAAACAATTGAACCACAGAGGGATAATCTTCGTAATTTTCCCGAATGCGACCTCGTGTGTAACCCCTGTGTGAGAGGGGGATCCCAGAAAACCAATATGACAATTGGATTTGACTCTCCCTAGATTAGAATGCTAATGTTTGTTTTGAAAAATTTGGAGAGTTGTACTCACAGCCTAATCCAAAGTGCCAACCCTAGTCTACTGTTGGTGGAAGATCCTAAAAACAAAAATGTTCTAGATAATTTTTAATTAGCGTTTGTTTTATAGCTATTCTTTACTCAAAGGGTGCACAAAAGTGAAACTGATGGAATGATGAATCAATTCCCAAAAATATGCATAGAATATGATAAGGAATCGTTTCTTTTCAATGAACACCTATTTAAGGGAAAGAGAAGGAGTCGTTTTCACTTTCAAACATTAATATGAAATGTCCTCAAATCAATTGGTTCTCAATCGAATCCAATGCAATGCTAAAACATTTTCAAAAATTCCTTCTAATATGCAAACCAATCACTAATATGTGTCTTTGTCGTTTGTATGTGAATGATGATTAATTCAATGCAAAGACTTCTCCTGCTAATTTCCCTTTCACATCAAGGAGATTCGGACAAGTATGAGCAAATTTCACACAAACAACACACCCTCTTGCTATCAAACAAGAGAAAGAAAACCAAAAATGTAAAAGGAAGGAGAAAGACATTGGACAAGATGACCTTAAAGAACCAAATGAGAATATTCACAGACTTTTGATATCCTTCACCAGAGTTTCTGCTCAGTCGGATAGGAGAGAAGAAAGCAGTGGATTGATTTCAAGCTCTCAATAGCAAAAACTCAAAAATAAGGAAGAAGGCCACCAACTATGAACAAAAAGGTGCTTATTCCTCAGAAGGTAGAGGGTCAAATGTCATTAGGAAGATGTAATGAAGCATCAAGAAGCTGGGCAAAGGCAAAAACAAAGACTGAGTTGCAAAAAACACAATTCTGGAAGGTAATTTTGCCAAAAACAAGGCTGGCGCTCTGGTGTAAGGGCCACCAGAGCGTTATAAAGATCTGTTTGAGACCTTTAGGGAGTGCTGGAACTGGGCTAACATGGGCAAAGGGGCGTCAGGCTTCAAAAACTCAAAAAAAGGTCAAAAAAACCAAAAACTCAGTCAATTTTTTGTCAATCAGGATGCATGTGATGGGGTAAGGAGTCAATCAATGTATGAAATCAAACATATGGGGTGAACAAGGTCTGAAAACAACAATGGGTAAGACAAGGTCTATGAGGAAAACCAAAACTGAAAAGTTTTGATTCATTCCCCAGTGGAGTCGCCAGTTTCTGTTGAAGGAAAATTTCCCTGCGGACAGGTAGATCTCCTCTTGAGAGCTAGACTCTTAACTCTTAAGACAGAAGACACTTATCATGGAAACTGACTTCCTTTTAGATCTATATAAACTAATGTATGAGGAGGAAGGAGAAAAGAAGTACCTTTTACCGGTGTTTGTCCCTGCATGATCCGAGTTGAGCTCCAATCTTTCACTCCTCGATAAACCATGTAGATAAACAAAAGTACAACCACTTCCTACTCTACTGATATTAGCTCGAAATAGACCTATCTATTAGAGACAAGTTCATGTGAGATTAAGCACAAACTAGAAAGAAACAGGCCAAGCATGTTATATTGATGAGAACAATAATGAAGGAAACTTACAACCGTAGATGTGAATGCAGCAGCTTCGTCAAATCCTTTTTTTCTAACCCTTGCTCAAAAGATCCACGATCAGAATGATAGCAACTTCACCTATTACTCTTCTCCACTTCACTGTGTGTTTCCTATGAGATCATAGGTTTCATGCTTCTAATTCTTCCTCCAAATATCACTTATGAGTTCATAAGTTTGGTATGATTCTCCATCCAGATCCCCCTTTCACCATGAGAAAGCTTGCTTATATAGCCTTGGAGAGGCTCAACAACTTGAGATATCTTTGGGGTGAGTTGAGGATTTTCCTCCTTGGGTTAGGGATCTTCCCTAAGATCATGGCTTGAATAGGGATTCGAATCCAACTGTCTTCCAAGATTGAAAATATCTTTCCCCCATTCTTCTCAACAAATCAACAATTGCCTAGAATAGGTAGCGCTCCCTCAAAAGGAGTGTCAGAGAATTATAACACTCCCTAGCAAGGTTTAGGGGGTGCCAACACTCCCAAAAGTAGTAGCGCTCCTCCAAAAGGGTAGAGGTAGTGTTATAACACTCCCATATAGTGTATAGGGGAGCGCCAACACTCCTAAGAGAGGTATAGGGGAGCACTCTCCTCCAAAAACTCAGTTTTTTGGGTTCTTTCAGATGGCAAGAGGTTCATAAGCCCAGTTAACCATTCCTCCTCTTCCAAATCAAGTGTTTGGTGTGTGTCAAGTGTCCTTCTCATGTCGTTATAGGCACAACATAGGCATCTTGGCAGTATGCTCTCCTTGACACTTGCGACACTTTTGAGCAAAATGCGACACTTGCAACACTTGTAATGACGACACTTGTGACGCTATTGAAGTGAGTAATTTTAATGTGTAACACCATATCCTCAAACATTGGGGCACTCGAATATTCAAAGAATGATAACATAGATACCCAATGTTCTGATAATGAAAAAATGAAGTTTGCCAAGCCACTTGGTGGATTTTGAAAGGTTTCTACTTGGCCTTATAAGGATCTTCATGGTTTTGATCCTGGTCTTTTACAAAATGTTATTCCCATCAAGGAAGGCATGAAACCAGCTAGGAAAAAACAAGGACTTATTAACTCTGCACTTAAAGCAACTTTTCAAAGGGAGTTGGAGAATTTCTTAAGGCTTGGGATTATTTTTTAGTCCACCTTGAATGGGTTTCCAACTGGGTAGCTATTTCGAAGACCACTGATCATATTAGAACTTGCATTAATTTTCAAAGATTCAGGCAAGCTATTATGAGAAATCATTTTCCTCTCAGTATGGAAATGGTTTTGCAGTAGATTGTAGAGTCACATTTAGGGCCCTTACTCAACAGTTTGTCTGGTTGCAAGAAAATCAAGGTAAAAGGGGACGTTGCTCACAAAACCACTCTTATCACTTATTGGGGTACCATGTCTTACCAATGTTGGCTTTATATCTTACTTGATACAAGTACTTTTTTAAAAATACCTATGCATGTGACTCTCGATGAATTGGTCAGTCTCCATCTCTATCTTGATGATCTAATCATGTGTGTCAAGGGACTGATAATTACACAAGAATTCCAAGTGTTGGGTCCTTTCCAAATTGCTTTTGTCTTAGACACTAACTCTTACATTTTAAAGGATTTACAGAAGCAATTGTTTTCCTACAGCACTAACAACCCTCGCTTGAAATATTGCGAGGGACCAACGTGAAAAGTTCTAATGCTATCTGGATTTTCTGTATACTAGTAGCCTAACTCTTCTTTCATTTTTTGTTCTTCTTTTTCTGTTTGACTTCAACTTTTTTAGTTAAAAATTTTTCTTGTTGTCTTCTTCATTTTTGTCTTTTATTGTTGTTGTTTTAATTTCTGCATTGTTACTTCTGTTATGATTTTTGTCCTTATCATCTTTTAGTTAATTTGGTCAAAATAAGATGTTGGATCAATTCTACCACAGTGACACTCCTGCAAAGAATTGTTAGTCAATAACAATCAAACTTACACAGTTGTTATGATGTATCCTATGAAGGACCCTTGAAATTGTTATATATTTCCACTGGTGTCTTGTAAAGAATTGGTTAACTCCTACTTCTTCTTTCCATTTCTTCGTCCATTGAGATTTTAAGAGAAAGTCTAAAAAAATTTCTCCTTAAAGTCGAGATCAAATTCCAGTCGATTGAGTATGCATGCAGTGGTAAAAACCCCTCATACTTAACATTTTTTATTAATTATTCCCAAATTCCTGGTCATATTTCCATTAAATCCACTCACCTCCCCCTATTGCATAATCTTCCTGATTATATCTTCTTGACCTATTGTTTTTGGTCCACGAAACCATGAGTTCTGAGTTCTAAATCTTTTGAAAACAAATTTCCTTATGGATTCGCCATTTTGTTGACGATTGAAACCGTCAACAAAGTTTTTCTCACAAAGTGTTTCTAAAGCCTATTATTATAAAAACTAAATAATACTAGTAGGTGGGACCCCCTTGTAGATTGGAGATCAGGTCTGGTCCTTATTTGATTATTGTGCTCATGTTCGACACTGCTTACATGGTTCATAAGATATTGTTTTTATTAGCTATGGATTGGAATTATGAGGTATTGGTTCTTATGTTACTATGACCAATGCTATTCATTTGTACAATTGTTATCTGTTCTTGGGATACCTACACAACATACATGTTAGTAATAATACATAAAAGGCAGTTGGAAAAAAACAACAACACATACAAGCAATTGGAAATAAATGAAAAGAAATGCAACAAATGCAAAAGGAAGAATTTAAACTATGTTATATGCTATACTATGTGCACCGATTTTTTTTGGATTGTTGTTAGCCTAGCTACTAAGTTAATAGCTATGCGATTTTTTTCTTGATTTATATAGTTGATATGCAATGGTGATTATGTTATGGCATAATTTGATGTGGATTGCGCTATTTGGATGATTCGATACATGGTTATTGGATTATATGGTTGATATGTAATATGGTTAAGTTGGAAATGGGAGATATGATGTGGATGGCGCATTTGACAAGTAATAGATGCAAATTCCAACGCAGGGTTTAATTTAATGGTGTTAATGAAAAGCTTGTTGGCATGTACTGATGAGTTAATGAATTTTGGGTGGAGGCGACATGCATTTAATGCACGTCACCTTTACTCCTTCTGTTGGTTGCCACCCTAGTCGAGCTATTGTTCAAACTTGTTGTTGTGGTTATACTCTGATTTCTTACCAGAGAAAATCCTTAACTCCATAGGTCTGAGGGTTGATAGACAAGACCGACATGGCCTGTCAGGTTTACCGCTTGGTTGTTGTTGGATGATTGTGTATTTTAGACAAAACTGGGTACAGAATTGCCCAGTTGGTCTTATGACGATCGTGTTGGTTAATATATAGTCACTTCATGTGTTATTAAACTGAATAACCCTGCATTGTTGATTGGGCAATCTAGATACATAATCGCTCTCCTTCTGTTTGATAACCCGATATTGTTTATTTAAGAAGGTCACAGCCTCTCTCTATGTCGATGTGTGGTTTCCACAACATGTTTGGTTGTTTGTTTGATTGGTTGATTGGTTGATACACAACCATGGTATTTTTTCACTAAGGATTATTTGGATGTTTAGCTTGGCATTGGTTACAATTTCTTAATCATGCTCGCGCATGTTGCATTTGTGTGTGTGGTGTTTCTACACAATGAATAAATGGTCATTCTAATATGATTTATTTTGGGGCCAAATGGTTATTGCAACCTGGATGACTATAGAAAATCCATCCATTGTATGCATTTCGATTATGTGATTGCATAAGACCGAGTTTTACACAGCATGGTTGGTTGCAATTTGATCAATTTGAAGCAATATTTTGTTATAGATAGCTCATAACGATGGGTTAAGTTAATATTGAGAATATGTGTTTAGAAATTTAAAATGGAATTGTTGCATCATGGTGTTTTTGGGTGGCTTCCCACTGTGTATAATATGGATGTTTTGGGTTCCACGCTCAAAGATAGTCACAGAGTTTAGGAACGTCTTTGTTTCATTTAGATTATTGGTTTTATGAAGACAGACATGTTGTTGATACCTCGTCGTGATGGAAAGACCAGTATGTTAGAGTCACATTGAATTGGGCTTGTACAATGATAGAATTACACTTGCATAACTGAATTATTATATGCATAGCATGTTTTGGAATTGTGGCTATTATCTGTCTGTTTAAATGAAAATTTAGGTTTTTGCAATTTTAGTCTGGATTATTTGGTTGATTGCCATTATGTATGTTTAAGTAATGTCATGCATTTTAAAATATAAGCCCATTTACAGTGACAGTATAACTTCACTGCAATTTTTGAAACACGACTTTGGGCGTATTTGATGATTGAAGAAATCTGTGGGCATTGGTTGTATTTGATGATTAGTAGAGTGGAAATGGTTACTATTATACATTTTAGAATTTTTATAAGATACAAATTAGTAAATGAAAGGAACAAAACTTCCTTACAGATTGTGTGGAATGCATACTAACTTTTGATGGAACTCTGTGGACATTTGATCGTGAACAATAAACTAGTTAAATACATAGAAATTGTTATTTGGTCACGATGATCATTTGGTTGGCGTATCTCCTTTTAACAGAATGGATATATGGATTACTTGATTAATTTTGTGAACATAAACTACTCTCATTCCCCATCATTAATTCACTTTTTTCTAATTAAAACCCCATCACTTTCCCACATTCATTTTGCACTCCATGTTCCAAAATTGATTACAGTCAAGAAAAAATCTGTGTTGAAACAATTGGCAGTAGCAATGTCTTGGTTGAAGTACAGTGATGTTTTCTTTGATTTGCAGTTGATTGTTGTTGTCTTTGAGCAGTAATTGTATTTTTTTCCCCTCATCATATCATGTTTCGGTCAATACAAACCCCTCACATATCCCAGGACCCTTTATTCACCCCCTGCTCATTGATAAACAATAAAACAATTTGTATGGATTGGATTCCATGATTCTGATACATCGTTGAGCCAAATATATTTCATGTTTTTAAGAGTTGTCATGTATGATTATTTAAAATAATATTTTCTAATCAATCATGCATGCAAAAATGAGTTTTTTCAGCCTAGGTATCCATGGCTGAGGAAACAGAGGGAGACGTAATTGGAATAGGGGCCCAAGAAGGCCCAGGTTCTCCATACATTTTGATGTTGATTCACAAGATCTTGGCCAGTTGTTGCAGGCCAAATTTTTCAATTGGATTGGGCAGGGAGTAGTCCAACCTAGGCCTGAAAGGCCTCCTTTCCAAGTTCTAAAAGCCCCTGATATCCTTGTGCCTCCTCATGTATCATTGCATCTCGAGGTTCCTGAAAACAATGGATGGCAAGATATTGTCCACCAAACAGTCTCCTAACATCGTGGCTGACCCAATTTGTCCTTGCCTGCTCCTCCGCCTAACAACCAGATTGTCTAAGATGCTCCCCACTCACCAGTATAATCCTCCCATGCTAGCAAGAGATTGAAAACTGAGGCCCTCCATGCCCTTGACAAAGGAAAAGCCATTGCTGCCCCTTCCTCACACTCCAATGGCTTTGACAAATCTATTTCTTCCCGGATGCATTTGAAGGACGATTGTTCCCACATGATCAACGAGATTAGGCCTAAAGGCTCAGCACAACCAAAGGAAAATTCAGGAAAATTGAAGGGTGACAGCAGCAATCAAGGAAAGATTGCATCCCAGAGTGGGAAATATGGTTCTTGAGTTTTTATTTTTATCTATTGTTGATGATGGTTGACTTCAAGGAACTTTGGACAACATTTTTTATTTTGGTTACATGAGTAATATTTTTGAAAATAATTTCAAATGTCATGAGCTAAATTGTCAAATGTGAATATGTGGATGAGAGACACAAGGAGGTGTGCTTTACTTAGCTAATGGTTATGTTATGATTGTTATGATTGTTATGAGCTAAAGGGAGTCACAAGGGGTCCCACCTACTAGTTATTATTTATTTATGACCTTTATTATGATTATTACTTTTCCCCCTAACTAAAGTTGGTTGAGTCTTTTAATTAACTTAACTAATGAGTTGGTTCAACTACTTCAACCAATTCTAAATTGTTTAAAAGCAAAAGGAAAGGGAGGAACAAGAGGAGGATAGAAGCATAAGCATACCAAGGTTTTCTCTTTGCGTTTATGTTGAGATAGTTTAGTTTTCATTCATTCATTTATTCATCACAAGACTAATTATCTTTTATGATAGCAGGGTCCTATTGTAGACAACAATTTTCAGGGCTAAATTACATCATTTAGACACTTGTTTTTCAGAGGTGTTGATTTATCTTTGATAATTTGTGTAGACTTGTCTGTTAGTTTCCATGACTGACAAAGTCTATTGTGCAGAGTCGAGGGGAAGCAATCTGTGGCAAGATGATATAGCTTTTAGAGTTTAGTTTTGGTTTTCTGTCAGAGGTCCTTTTGTATGTTCCATCGGGGATGTCTAATTTTGACTTTGGTCCAAAATTTTTGTATGAGATTTTGTAAAGAAAATGAATATTTGGTGAATTGGAATGGAATAAAGGATTTCTTTATGCCTCATTTGTCTTGATTATCATCTTGGTGTCTTTACTTCTGTCTTTACATTTATTTCATCAACTGATATGTTCAAAAAATTACATAAAAAATAAATTTCCAGTAAGATTTTTGCTGATAAAAGACTAGCCTAAGCACTTGTAATTAATACTTGTGAGTTAGGATGTTACTTTTGTTGGCTATAAACATAGGGTGATATTCCCGTCTATTTTTATTTAGCCAAGCAGAATCTAAAAGTGCTTGAGTGAGACCAATTCATATATTTTCCTCAATAGGTGGTAAGTTAACAATTACTGTGATCTTTGCAGGATCTACTAGTAAACCTTGTGTGCATACTATATGGTCTAATAGTATCCCAAACAATGTTTTGAATATGCATTTATTTATGTTTAAGGATATATGGCACTGGCTTCATCTTTCTAACATTAGTTGTAAGACTTCTACATGTTCTTTCAACAAACTATAGACTGTCCATTCATCCAAGTATACCTCTAAAAACTGGTGGATGAAATCCTTAAACGCAACAATGACTACTCTAGAAAATATTGTTGGTGCATTCTTCATTCCAAACGGCATGATTGTGTACTGGTAAGATCCCCATTCTGTTGCAAAGGTGGTCTTATATCTGTCTTCATGTGCTATCTTGATCTGATGGTAGCCTAAGAATCCATCAGTGAATGAGTAAGCTTCATGTCCTCCTACGTTCTCTAACACTTCATCTGTGAAAGGTGTAGGAAATGGGTCATGTAGGCATGCATCGTTCAACTTCCTCAAGTCAACACATATCCTTAATCCTCCATTTTTTTTGTCCTAAACTACCATCGGGATTATCCATTTTGATTCTTCGATCGGTTCTATGATTCTGGCTTCGAGCATTCTGTCGATCTCAACTTTGACTTTCTGCTTATATATTGGGTTCAGTCTGTATGGTCATTGTATGATCGATCTCTCTTTAGGTCTGAGTGGTATCTTCATTTCTCCTAGCTCTCATGTTATACCTTTCATCTATGTAAATGTTGTGGGAAACAGGGCAATGTACTCGCACAGTAAATTTGTTATGATTTCTATTGTTTATTCATCCCAGTAATCCCCAATACTGGCCATTTTGGGATTTTCAGTTGTCCCAATGTTGACTTTCTTTACCTTGATCGGTGCGGTAATAACTTCTAATTCTATAGGTAGAACTTCCACTTATCTTTCGCCTTCCTCTTCCTCAATCTGAATATCGCACGGATTGTCTTCCTTTGGTGCATCTTCGTGCATGGTAACATGATAGTAGTTCCTTGACTGTTTGTCTATTCCTCTATTGCTCTTCTGTTATGAGTTCAATTTCTGGTTCCTTGATGAATATCACCCTTCTTATATTTTTAATAGCCGCGTCTATGTTGGAGTTCTCATGTTTGAATGAGAAAGTGACTGTAAAATTCTGTTGCAATACCATCCAGGTTGTAGCTCCTCTGCACAGTTCCTGGTCTGTATAGCAGTTTGTTGGTATGTCCTCTAGGGTGTGTATAAAATAATGGGGCCATTCCTCTAGAGGTGTCAGTTTTCACAGCATTCTGCACTTCTCCAAGTGTTATGCTAGTGCCCCCTTTCCATTGTACTTCTACTTCTTGTTGTCTTTTTGTTTTGTGATGAACCTTATGCGCAGTAACCACTTACATTGGTACCAATATGTGATTATATCTTTGTGTGTGTTCCACCATCTTGCAGGTGTGGCTTTGAATACTATATCAAGTGCTAAGAGTCTTTGGTTTTCTAAAAATTCATCTTCATACTGTGCCAATAATGTTTCCAGATTTTTTATCCCATGGAAACTGGGTGGTTCCCTTATTTTCGTGCCTACCCATCTTACTGTGCAGTCTATTCATGCACATAATCTTGTGGACACTTCATGTAGCCTTTGTTTCCAGTTCTCTAAAACGATATCTGAGTCTGTTGCACATGGAGTAATTCTCTGCCAACTAAGTATCCCATCTGCAGTTGGGTTTATGTAATCCTCATCATGCGTAGGTGTTATGTACAACTGGTCGATTTCCTCTAAGTGTAAGCAAGTGGGTTCTACAAACCTTTCTCCTTCTGATGGGTCTAATGGTGATATGACCCTGTATTTACTTGACTCAAATGTCATTTTCCTTATCTTGAGATTGATTATGGATTGATTTTCAAACGCCCAATCCAAACCAAGCAACGTTGGATATGGTGTTGTGTCGTCCATTATTTCAATCACTTCAAAGTCTGCTTTAGTGCACACTCCATCTAGGTCTACTGTCACTCCTTTCAATCTACCGATTGGTAGGACTCTGTGTTGGTTTGCTAGTTTCAGTTGAACAGGTCAATATCCTAATGTGGGATCTCCCATGCATTGCCATGTCTTCTTTAGTAATACATTAACTTCATATCCTAGATCCAATATGATGTCTCCCATGTTGAAATCTCCGATATTGGCATTGAGTCTGAATTCTATACTTGTTCTTCTCCTTGTATGTAGGTGATTGACTTTATTTTGTTCTAGTTTTCCTTTTGCCTCTATACTACATTTTTATAATATGTTTTGCAATATTTTAAAAGATGATGGGTCATTCAGTACTTTTACATATGATTGAAAAAATCCCTTGATTGTACTTACTTGTACCATGGGTTGAATTTCATTGTTATGATCCAATAATGGAGGCATCTCATACTCTAGTGCTTCCTTGCTTTGTTGTGCAGTTGAAGTCGATCCTTTTGAAATTATTGTTTGGCTTGTTTAAATATCTCCTTCTCCATCTAAGTATTGAACTGCTTCCTTGGTTCGGTGTTCTTCTTCACCCACTGGTTTTGTACCAGCTCTTGTTGGACGGTGTCATTCCTTGTTTTAGCTCCTCTGTGAGTAGCTATGTTGATGTTCCTTCCTTCATCCCTCACTTCGGCTGAGATCCACTGAACATTCTGGTTGTTCTGGTTCCGCTTTCCCTAGATATTTAATAGTAGTGTCAGACATTCTTTTGTATCGTGGTCAGATGTGTGACAATACATACAAGTCATTGGTGGAAGCAGACATTCTCTTGCATAATTTCCCAGTTGTTGACAATTGTGACATACCAATAGTCCTATACCCCTTCCAGAACCTCCTCTCGCTTGTCCTCCTCCTTTGTAGCCTGCTCGATCTCCCCTCAGTGTGTTATACTGAGGTGCATGATTGTATCGTGCGATATTGTACTAAGTTTGTGTTGTGTTGTACTGTGGTTGCATGATATTATATGGTTATTGTGCAGTATTATACTGTTGTTGTGCAGTGTTGTATGGAGTTGGAACTTGGTTAAATTATGGTGCAGCTTGCCCCGTCATCATTTCTACCTGCACTCTATATGCATCTGATGTCCTTTCTCACATCAACTCCATATTTCTACAATATTTGTCGTCATGGCCCACTGACTTGTAAAAGTTACAATATGAACTCTTTGGGACTACCTGGTATTTTTACATCATTGAGCAGTGATACAGATCGTGACCTAGTTTCTTGCAAATTTCGCACCATAGTCCTCCTGGTGGTAATGGATTTGGCATTCCTGTTGCCATATACTGTGCGAATTTTGGACATTCATTCTTGTGGTGCCTTTTCGTCCTGCAAGTAGTACATCAAATGACTTCTTGTTTTTCCTTACTTTTATTCTAGTTAAGTTGGAATGTTAAGTTCTTCATATCCTCCTTTAGTTCTTCGATGGCTAGGTCTATCTGCTAGTACTGGTTTTCTTCCAGTTGTAGGGCTGCCTGTAGAGCCTCTACCTTCGTCTGGAACTTATGTTGTCGCAATGGGTATTTTAAGTGTGGTAGCAGTGAATTGACGAACATGTGTCAATGTTGCATGTCGATCATAAGATATTTCAACTTTCCTTTCAACCATTTAAATCGCTGGTTAATTTCCCAAACAAATTCTCCTAGTTTCTATCAGATTTATATCATCTCATTCATGTATTGATCCTCTGATCTCGGCTTTTGGAATTCATTAATCAGTAACTTCTTAATGTTTGTTAGTGTCCTTGTCGTCCCAGGTGCACTGTTTGCGTCTAGACTCATGTACCAATCTAGTGCACGGTCTCTTAGCGTAATAGCTAACTACGCCAATTTGGTATCCTCATCAGTGATCTATTTTGCTTCCCACGTCTTTGCACAAATGAAAAAGTGTTTCTCAGAGTCTTCTAATGCTTCTAATTTTAATTCTGGTAACCTGATGGTGGGATCATTTCCTTCCATTTTGAATGTTGAACTACTACCTCCACGTGGTGTAGATACCTAACTATTTCTTCCTGAACTGGCTCCTCTAGTTGTTTCTCTTTGTGTAGACATAATTCCTATTGTCTGAATTCTTTTGAACTTCAGTTGTCTAAACGGTGGTGTTCTCTTTGGTGTATTATTCGCACATGGGTTTATGAGTTCCACACTGACATTAATATGGACATGATTGTTGCCTTCTCTTCCCATTCTCGGACCTCTTGTCTTCCTCTCATATGTTGTGCATAATATTTCCTCAATCTTCTCCACAACCCGGAGATCCTCTACCTCTTCCTCATCACTTGCCAAGCCTTCCCTCACGACTACAACTCTCTTCTTGGTTTTCACCTTGTATTGGTAGGGTACTCTGCTACGCGTCTTCCCAATTGTTTCCAAGATCCACTTGACCTGGTCATCATCCATCATGATTGGGTACAAGGGTTCCTCCTTCTTTCCTTTATCCTTTCCTCCTTCCATTTCTCCTATTTCTGTCAGTGCTTTCCCCCTTCCCCCATGTACGCATGGAAATTTAGTTGTTTGACTCCATTTTCATTACACCTTTGTTGTATAGCAGTATCTTAATAGAAGTATACAACGATCTAATGTACCTTCCTCAAGGTCCTCGTAGAAACTCTTTCTCTACTGTATTGTACGACTTCGTTGTATCTACTGCAAACTCTGTTATAAATCCTGCCACAATACTGTCGAGCCAAAAGTATACTATGAGGGTGAATTTGTTGTTCATGTGCTATAACTACTCAATCTATATTGGGGTCCAATCTAACTGACGAATCTGATTCGTTGCATGGTTATCCTTCAACCTTAGTATCCACTCCTGCAATAATTGTGGAAAATCACAAAAAAGACTTCGTGTAAGTCAGTAAACATGTATTTCTCAAGATATTTGGGGGGTGTTATTCTAGGGTTTCTATTATCTTTCTGTGCAAACTCCAATTCTTTTTCCTTATCCATCTTTCGATCTCTACTTTTTTTAGATTCCATGGTCTCAACATTCCCTTCTAGTGGCTCATTGCTCTTTTCCCTAGTATTTTCTTGATCTGCCTTCGACAAACCTTCAACTTATCTCATCTACTCATCTACTCAATCCTCTCATGTTCTTACCAGTGGCAATGAAACCATTTGTTGGGTTTTTTACTCTCTCTTATATCCTTTCTGAGTTTATTGACCCAGGGTTCATGTCTGTTCAGGTTTCCAACAAAGACTCTAAAAATATCATCCCTCCTGGTAAACCAGAAGGCAATGCAGCACACAAAGTGCATTGCGTCGTCTCACCCAAGATAGTCTTAATGGGTGGCTGCAAGACTCATGTTTTTGCAACCTAGGATTGAGCGAGAGATCTAATAATTGTGCATTAAAAGTGCCGATGTAACTTATTAACGAAGTTATGCTATTATCATGATTTAAGAAAGAAATATAATAACTTGTTCATTTAGCGCATCTGTACTTACTAAAACCAAAAATAAATACATGCATTCA
>JASDQU010101122.1:121879-138565 GCA_032191745.1 Picea mariana | reverse complement strand
AGATTTGTCTCTTGGCTCTTTTACTATAGTTATTCAGTCACTACAGCATCGCATGCTTACAAATCTTCTCATTTGGGTAAGATCTATATGAGGCAGACTAGATCGCACCAGGATCCTCAGCCTACGATCTAACCCTCAATATCTACCATCCTCCGTCTCCTCTAGCTCAATAGCTTACAAAAGTAGATTATACAACAAAATATCACATACCAACTCACTACAACAATTCTCTCTATAACATATCCCTACTCTCTCAAACTAAGACCTTCATATATCTATTTATACATTTATGGCTCTTCAACCATTACAAAATATTATAAAAACCCCAACCCTATCGTCATTAGGTCTTCCATGCATGTGCACCTGTTGTTCTTCCTTCCAGCTGTCGCTTTCCTTGTGCATGCCTTCTTTCCAAAAATCCTTTTCCTTTCTGCTTTGGTCTTCTTTCAACAGGGACTATTTTTTAATCGGGTCATCTGTACCATACAGATCCATCTCTACCTATATTCCTTAGAAAATATTGGTCCTAAACCATTTTCCTAATCAAGCCACAATTTTTTCCTTAGGAAAATACTAGTCCATGATACGTCAACAAACTATCAACCTGGACCATTCTCCATAGAGAGAATTCCTATCCACCAACAATCTGTTTTTGCTGGACCCTTCCCCACCTGGAGAATGCCTGTCCACCAACACACTTACTATCCATCTATCTAGGAATCAACTCCAACACTAGTGGTAGTCTCCATGGCACTCAGATAGTAGCATATTGTTGCTATAATTCCATTCAATAGAGCACAACAGTGTCTATCCATAGTAGTATACAACCACTATCCAGTGGTACACAACCACTCCTAGGAGCACACCGCTACTAACCAGTGACACACAATCACTACTAGTGGATCACATCCACCATGGTAGCATAAAACTATTGTCTAGAGACATACAGTCTCCACAACAATCATATCATTTGATATCAGCCTGCATAAATAATATCATGATACAAACTGAGTCATATGGGCCATTCTTCCAGTCACATTTGCGAGATATGGAAGAGCATCTTCCCTCAAAAAGTAAAACATCATCCATGGGATATATGTACTATTCTTCCCAAGCATACAATAATAACTATCCATGATTTATGATCCTGGACCATTCACCTAACTGGGCCATTCCTCCGGCACTAATCATAGTGAAATCTAGAGAGAATGAGTCTTCCCTAAGGAATGCATGTCCCTGATTGTTGAAACTGGACCATTCACCTAACTAGGCCATTCCTCTGGCACTAATCATAGTGCAACCTAGAGAGAATGAATTTTCCCTAGGGAATGACTGTCCGGACCATTTCCTATGGAAATGACTTTCCTGCACCAACCTCCAAAATGGACCAGTCTTCGAAATTCTCACAACTGTGAACTTTGAAAGAATGGATGCTCGATGAGGTAGACCATTCTAATTGACCACTACTTAGAGTGACTTCTAATAAGAATGATTTTCCTCGACCATTCCCCCGCACTGCACCATTTTCATTGCAAAAATTATTGTCCAATCTGGGCCATTTTCCAAACTAGAAAATGATTGTTCGTCAGAAATATCGAACCACTTTCTGGACTGGAAAGGAATTTCCCAACCTGGATTATTTTCCAAATTGGAAAATGACTATCCATAAATCAATAACATATTTGTGCTCCCTCCCAACCTGGGAGTAATAAATTCATTTTTCAATAAGGAAGTCGTCTCCACGATCCCCAACTTGTCCCTTAAGTATGCAAACTTTTCATCTTGGACATAGGATTTACCAAAATATCTGTTATATGCTCATCTGTGGAGATATACTTTTTGTAGGAAAATCCCCCTGCGGACAGGTGAATTCCCTCTTGGATCTCAGACCCCTATGACCAAGACAGAAAAGTGCTAATGTTGAACACTGACTTTCCTTTAAACATAGCTAAGTTAATCAATAGAGAAGAGGAAGAAAGTAAGAATACCTTTTTACGAAGTTTGTTCTCGATCAGTCCAAGTTGGGATTGATATCCAAGTCCTTTAACGAGTCCTACAATCCCATAAACAGCCAAGACAAAGCATACTTCCTATTCTACCATGATTAGTTCAAAGCTAGATTTATCCAACATAGACAAGTTCATGCAAATGTACACAATATTGAAGGAAATAGGCCAAGCACATGTATTAATGAGAACAAAAATAAGGTGCTTACAAAGTGTATATGCAGATGTAGCAGCCTCACCAAGCTCTCCTTGTCTAACCCCTTTCTCGAATGATCCACAATCAAAATGACAATACTTTTCAATGATTATTCCCTTCCTTTCTTATGAGATCATAAGTTTAATATTTCTAAACTTCTTAATGCCTGCCTCCTCCATGAAAATCCCTCATTATATAGGATTTGGAGGCTTAACCACCATGGAGAGGATCTCTCATCAGATCCACTAAAAAATGGATCTCTAAGATATTTAGGGAGAAAATATTTCTTAAGGATTTTAGGGAGGAAATGTCTCTGAAGGATTTTAAGGAGGAAATATTTCAACCATCCATGAGATCCTCCACCTTCCCTCAAATATAGGAAACCAAATGTGAGGTAGATTATCACATTTAATTAATTTCTTTTTCATGAATATTAATAATAATTCATGTGCACTTGGTATTTTGGCCTTCATGTAATATATCCCTCCTCCACATTGACTAGGGATTGTGACATAGATTATTCCATGGTGTCGAGGTGTATGAGACACTTATATGACACTTTACCACACTTAGGGCGAGGTACCTAGGTGTGAAAATTTAATGTGTAACAGAATGACCCCTAAAGTGTGAGGTCATAAGAGAGAATGATGGTTGAAACACTTTACAAATCTTTAATGCCAGGGTGTGGAGTTGGAGAACCTGGAAGAAGCTGCAAACAACCATCGAACAATATTAAAAAATGTTTTGTTTCTGAGGCAGGCATACCTATGCTCAGAATACAAGATGACGCAAAGCATGGTCGTCGACCAATACACTGCAGATCCATGAAAAATATTGACTAAGGATATGGCCACCAAATATACAATGTGGATCCATAACTCCATGACATGAGCTGATCTTAGCCACCAAAAATACATAATGGAGCTATGAGATGATAAAACATAGCCACAGACTAATACAATGTGGATCTACGTGACAATTTATATCAACATGCTCAAATGATATTCTTCACAGCCTGAGAAAAGTAGTTAACATAATGAAATATCAACCTAGGGTCTTCATCTCAATCCCGATGTTGTACGAATATAGCCATGTGAATAGATGTTTTGATGTCAAACATGGTAGAAACCACTTGATTACCGGTCATTGAGGTAAACCGTTAAAAAGTGCGAGGGAAATCACCAATGGTGTCAATGACTCCCAAGGTACCCTAGTACATTCCAG
The DNA here is from genome assembly GCA_032191745.1 of Picea mariana. Classification (NCBI taxonomy): domain Eukaryota; kingdom Viridiplantae; phylum Streptophyta; class Pinopsida; order Pinales; family Pinaceae; genus Picea; species Picea mariana. Next base: position 135,139 of record JASDQU010101122.1, on the reverse strand, counting down.
CGAATGTGAATAAATCAGTTGAGGTCGAACATTCGTGGAATCATTCAATCAGAGGTCAATGATGTAAACCCATTGTCAGAAGCGAGGAGGCCTACCATTGAGGTAGATAGGTCCCAAGTTACTAATTGGTTTCTAAGTCTAATTCATGGATGATTTGTTGAAGTCGACAAGAAGAGATTCGATGAAGGAAGGCCTTGATGTATCCCCCATCAGCGACAAAAAACTGACATAGGAAAGTGATGTAAGATGGTGAATCAAATTAGTATGGACTGACATAGAAAATAGAAATTGGTAATACTGCAGATGGATGGTTTGAAGTGAAACTTCCCTTGAACATGATGAGGCACAACAAATGACTTGGCATCATTGACTCAATGAGTACCAAAATGTAATGTGATGACAATAAGAATACTCTTCAATTGGATGAAAAAGTATGGTGACACATGGAATTGGTATAACTCAAAGACAAGTGGATTACCCAACTACAAGACGAGATGAAAACAGGTGCCATGTTCAAGGGCAACACAAGATTCCATAAAGGATTATCAAAAACTTGACCCACTTCCTTCAATTGTTTCCCCCACCCAGATAGATGAGTACCTCTTTTTAATTTAATGAGCTTGAGGAGGATAACACATGCTCGATATAACTCACCTTCGGTAAGTTCCTCTTCCTTTTTTTAACGAACTGGAAGAAGTAAGGGTTCATTCCCATATGTGCCCTTCAATGTGTAATTTTAACGAGTCCAAAGAAGGAAAACTCGGTGATTTTTCATGTTTAGAGAGTTTGAAAATAACTTAAAGAAGACTTTAGGGTTGTCTTTTTTCGTGATTTTAGTCTCGCAAGGCCAAAAAATAGATAAAATACCACTCGAAAGATGCCCTTTCAAACCTTTTAACGAGCGTGAAAGGAAGCAAGATCAATCGACAATATTTTCATGTTTAGATATTGTGAAAAGAGATTAAAGGAGACCCCAGGGGGTTCCTTTTTCGTACAAGCATTACGAGTTCGAAAAAGTGATAAAATTCTACTCGGTTACATTCTCATGTTTTTGCGAGCATGAGAAAGAACAAATACTAAGCTCGGTATTGGTTTCATTTTTACACAAGCTTGAAACAAAATTAAACTACGATTGTAAATTCCCAACGTAGTTTCCAAAGGTTGAGATACCCATGGATGGTTGGTACTCTGCCCCCAGCTTGAAAATATAGCGGGTTAACTCCAGAATGATAATCAAAGGCTGGAGACATGCCCCCCCCAAGCATCAATTCATTCACTAACTTTGAGGTTGTCACCAATTTCTGTACTAGATGGAGAAAAAGGATAAGGGTGGATGAAATGAAGGTTCAAATATGAGACTTAATGAAAGACTCAACTCGACATCTACGAGATATAATGAAAGAATCGACCTGACGGGAGAGGTGACTATTTCATTTTTTAATGAGCTTGACAGAGGAAAAGAACTATGCTCAGGACCTTTGTTTCATTTTTTAACAATCTTGCCACAGAGAAGAAAAACTATGTTCAAGACCCGGGTTCAAGCCCCAGATTTCTATTTCATTTTTTAACGATCTTTCTACAGAGAGGAAAACTATGCTTGTGACCTCTGTTTCATTTTTTAATGAGCTTTCTACAGAGAAGTAAAACTATGCTCCAAGCTCTGGGTTCAATCCCTAGATTTATGTTTCACTTTTTAATGATCTTGTTACAGAGAGGAAAACTATGCTCGTGGCTCTGGGTCCAATCCCCAGATTTCTGTTTCATTTTTTAATGAGCTTTCCACAGAGAGGAAAACTATGCTCGTAGATTCTGTTTCATTTTTTAACAAGCTTTCCGTAGAGAATAGAAACTATGCTCATGACTTCTGCTCGATCATGGCTTCCAAGAGGAAAATGCCCTGGAAGGAATACATGTCAAGGGATAAACATCAATCATGGCTTCCAAGAGATCTTCACTAGATGGAAGAAAATCACTCTAGAAGGAATACATGTCAATGACCTTGATAGGAGTAAGGAGATCATGCTCTAATAGCCCTATCTAAGAGATCACCATGTCAACTACCAGATCTAAGTCACAAAAAGTTGATCTTACAGTGAAAGGCTTATCTCTATTGGTAGATGAAGGAATGGGAGATAATGCCACATAATTGACTTGTGGCGGGGACGATACCATATACATATAAGAAACATTTAGGGAGCTCATTGGGTTGGTAATCAAGTAAGGACCAACGCATGAAATTTTATCAATAGCCACAATTCTTCCATCGTGAGGGAAAGATATCACATGAAAAAACATGGAAACAATAGCTTTCATGGAATAGACATAATCTCGCCCAAGGAGTAAATCAAAATCCAAGGGGTCCTAGACTACCATAACATCAATGAAGACAGTTTTCCCTCCCAAAGTTACGGGAAAATGAGGAAGGAATCCTAAAGGGTGACTGGGTCTTCTGTTAAAAGATAACATATTCCATGTAACCGGTACAAGCTGAGGATAACCGAAAGTTTGCCAAGCAATAGAGGATAAAATACTAACAGACTCACCTTCATCTATCAGTGTTTGAGGAACGAACCAACCACAAACATGTACTGTAATATTGAAAGGAATGTGAGAGGGAATATGAGGTCTAGTTAGAGCACCCCAATAAAAAAGGATGGCCTCATTACTTGGAGGGGGTTTCGTGAGAGAAGGAGGAATTCCCCCCAGCACAGTAGAATCTGTATCAATGAGAAAAACATGGGAAACATAGGGTTTACTCTCTAGAGGAAGAGTAGGATCGACCGATGATGGGATCAGATCAACCACTTTGGTTGCACTCTTCAAAGGATGAGTGGGATCGACCGATGGTAGAACCGGATCAACCACTTTGGCACTCTTCGGATGAAGGGTGGGACTGACCAATTAAGGGACTGGATGAATCACTTGGTGTTGGCCCTTGACCAAGTTTTGAGGATCCTTGGTCATTTTTGACCATTTTGGGACTTCGACAGGATATGTGCTTAATAACATGGATGAATGTTAGATCTGACCTATATACATATGTTTAGTGATGAATCTATTAAGATCTGATCTATTTCATCATGCTAAGTGTTGCTAGATGCCACATCTGGTTGACCATTGCATTGTACTGTGATTAGGGTTTAACTGCGTTGTAAATGGGAACTGGATATTGATGAATATAAGTATTGAAGTTCTCTGTTAAGTGAATAGGATCACAGATCTGTGTCCCAGCTAAGGTTGCAGACACTAGAGTCCTACAACCACCCCTGCCTCTACCTTGGGTGAGACTTCATCTGCTTCACAAGTGTTGTCGAAAGGGCCAGTAGTTATGGTTTTGTTGGTGCGTTGTTGTAGCATTGAACCTTGGGTCTGAGCATGTGGCAACAAATGGTTTCGTTGCATTGAACTAGTATGATCAGAGTGGCTCAGGACGAGTTACAGGTGAGTGTTGGGGGCTTGTTGGCCCTTGACCAAGTTTTGAGGATCCTTGGTCATTTTTGACCATTTTGGGACTTTGATAGGATCTCGAAGGCGAAGTGCAAGATGAAATAGAGATCACGGGATCTCAACCCCTTTTGCGATTTGGGATTATGTAACGGGTATGGGGATGTCAGCCCATGGGTTTACCCATGTTTAAGCCTATTTTTTAAAGTATAAATAGATGTCTAGGCAATGTAAGAGGTAGCAGTGGAAAGTGTGCTAAGTGCTAAGGAAGAGGCATCTATGTGATGTTGTGCTAAGTGCAAGTGTGGATTGTAAAATTCTTTGTGCATGCTGAGTGAGACTTGCAGAGTTAAGTGCAAGTGACTAGAGAAGGCTTTGTGTTGTAACCTAGCTCGGGGAAGGAGGATCTGGTGAGGTGCGTGCAGATCTCCTGTCCTATACAGAGTGGGGTTTTTGTGGCTCTGTGCATGTAGATGATTGACTAAATATAATAACAAAGAAAAGAGTTGGTGGACGTAGCCCCAAGGTGGGGGTGAACCACGTATATGTCATGTTTCTTTGCTTTGTGCGATGTATTGATGTGTCTATGTGTTTATTGCTTAGTGTTTAACATAGATGAATGATAGATAGATATGTTAATTCTACGTTCCTAATAGTGTGAATGAATGTTAGATCTGACTTATATACATATGCTTAGTGTTGAATCTGTTAAGATCTTATCTGTTTTTCCTTGCTAAGTGTTGTTATATCCCAGATCTGGTTGACCAATACGTTGTACTGTGATTAGAATTTAACTTCACTGTAATTGAGAACTGGATATTGATGAATATAATTGTTGAGTGCTCTATTAAGTGAATAGAATCACAGATCTATGTCCCATCTAAGGTTGCAGACACTGAAGTCCTACAACCACCCCTGCCTCTACCTCGGGTGAGACTTCATCTGCTTTTCAGGTGTTTCCGAAAGGGTCGGTAGTTAGGGTTTTGTTGGTGCGTTGTTGTAGCATTGAACCCTAGGTTTGACCTTGTGCCAACAAATGGTTCTGTTGTCGGGACCTGAAATTGTGATTGTTGGGAACTGAGAAAATAGAAAGCTATGTGCAAAGATCTGACTTGAAATTGTGAAATCGTTGTGCGTAGAGCTGTTGATCTAGTGCGCAGTACTATACTTAGTTTGTGAAGCTCTGTGCTAAAGAAAAGAAGTTCAGTTTGAAGAAAAGAGGTAAGATATGAACGCTTTGTGCTCTGATAAAGGTAAGAATAGTGAAAAGTTTTAGATCTGGAAGCTTTGTGCTCTGTAGAAGTAATATTAGTGGAAATGTTCGTTTCTAAAGTATGGATCTAGGCATGTTTGATAAGATTTTTCCTAGCTTGAAAACTAGGGCATAGAAAGAATGTTTGGACTAATGAATGGATGCATGACCCTAGAAATAATTTTTTGCAGCTTAGCTACCATAATCCTAGTGTGTGGTACATGAGAGGCTAGGGATTATTTAAGAGAAAGAGAGGATTAACTCTTTGTTACAGTTGCAGAAAACCAGGACATCTTGCTAAGGAATGCCCTGGAAGAAGACCTAGTTGCCTCTGTTACAAATCTCTGGACCATGAAGTTTTGGATTTCCCTAGAATGATTTCTTAGGTTGAAAGGATGAATATGAGACAAGAAGACCACGATAAAAGTCAAGAAACTAAGATTATGGCAGAACCCCAAAAAAAATCAGAGAAAGTGTTGCTACAGATGAAAGAAACCCTGAATGATCACCGACATATTAGTTTATTAGAGGTATTCAAAGAAAATTAATGCTTTGAAGAAAGAATGGGAGACTTCAATGTTGGTTGTGTTATGGATGAGAAAACACAGGTGAATATCATGACAGAAAGAACTTGGAAACTTTTAGGAAAGCCTGCTATGATTCCTTCATTGGGAGGAATAGATTTATTTAGAGGAAAGTTGATAAACCTATGTGGAAAGCTCACCCAGATATCTATGAATGCCAATGGAACTTTGACAGAGGAGAAATTTGAAGTTTTTAAATTTATTGAGAACAACGCTCCATTTACTATGCTACTAGGAAAACCTTGGATTGAAGAAGATCAGGCCAGAAGAAAAGAAGAAGAAATCCTGGAGCAAAAGAAGCAAGAGTTGAAATATTTCATGACTAGGAGGATCGCACACTTGATTGAAGAACAGGGGAACCGAGAAAACCTATTTAGAACCAGATACTTGGATGTCAAAGTAGGAAGCACACTAGAAGACCCACAGAATATTGAAGTCCCTATTCCAGATACAGATGAAGTACTACCCCTTATTTCTAGGAAAGTATCTCAACAACTTGAAGTTACTCTGCCAAAAGAAGATAGGAATTAGAATTGAAAAAGGAATTCTGAGCCGAAGCTCACTCGAAAGAAGGCTCGAAAACTAAGTAAGAAGAAAGATAATATTAAAAAGTTACAGAAGGTTCCTGGGGGAACTTCGCAGAAGGAAAATTTGCAAAATTGGAGCTTCGTCGGAATATCAGAACAACATCACATGGCACTTCACCATGGCGAAGCAATATAGTCATTGGGGACAGTATAACCGTTTGAATGACGACCCAAACAAGTAGAAAGACATTTATGATCATAAATTTCTCCACCAAACCGTTGGGACCATGCCATAACGGACATAACTAAGTTAATGAAGGCTTTGCAACTGTTGTAATAGATCCGTTGACAATTTATCTATTTATCCCGTCGTGCCACGCAACGAGAACACTTTTTCTAATCATAAATATGAGCCTGCAAATTAGTTGATTTCTCACAATGATCATCACGCTATTACCAATCATCCCATTAACCAATTACTCTTTGAACCTGAGATATTCCACCACTAGCGTGCATGTCGAACGAGCTTAGCACTGCAGAGAAAATTGTCGAGGAAGTTCTCATTGATCTAATGAATGAAAGAGAAATGTCTGCAAGTATTCAAGCGTCATCAAGAAGAGGAGTGCAAGCCTCTCCATCGACTGCTCGCAAAGCCGGATCATCCCGACCATTAGCAGAAAAGAGAACCAAACATAGAGATGACCTAGCCAATGTGAAGTTGATCCCATCCATATTTCCTGATTACATCCCGCCTCTGGCTAGTGCAGTGAGTCGAGATAGCATGCCACAAGATTTCGAGTACTCCATGATTACTGCATACCTCTCGAAGGGGATACACATAGTTCGTTCATAGCAGGACAAGATTGCAGCGTTGAAGTTTAGTGAATTCAACCTTAGAGATCGCAAGAACTACAGTATGCTCACCCCGTATAAGTACCTGACCAAGACAAAGGGGAAGAACTCAAAGATAATCCCTCAAACATGGATGATGAATCTCACACAGTCCACCCTGTTAAACGTAATGAAGATCCCACACTTCGGAAGGCACCAGGAAGCCAATTCCTGTGTCAAGATATTTCTCTCGTGTTACCATGGTGGTTACTTATGGCTAGACCGCCATATTAAAGTTGACCTGATGTTGATCCATAGGATCATGGAATTAAGTATGTAAGGACCTGACCCGCAAGAGTTCTATCCAGGAAAAGCCATAGATCGTGCACTAGCACAGAAGATCAAGGATACATACAACAATGTTGAGAAGGGAACGTGAGGCTACAAGGTAGCCTCCATCTAGAATGGCATAGTGTGCCTAGCCTGCCAGCTAATAGACAAAAATTTAGTAAGGAAGAATAGACATGCGCTGGTCATAGGCTTTGTCGTTAACCTCGCAGGGAAGTGTGTGGAAGGCCTGCAGATAAACTGGGCGAAGTACCTAGTCAATCAACTGGAGCTAGACTATCACGAAGCCTAGGATCAGGGCTATGAGTTCCATTTCAGCTGGCTCCTGATCCTTATCTTCTTTGTTTCCTGGGAGATGCCAGAAGGTGCGAACTTCCTGGATATTGAACTGTTTGAACCGCTTGTTGCAAAGTTCGTGACACTTTGGTGTTCGAGCGATATGAAAAAATAGTGGCAGTCGAACGTTGTTTTTCATATGTACTACCTTCAGCTGAAGAGAGCCATATAAGTAGAGCCTCACATGACTCTGAACACCCTATAGAGATTTTGACCCTTGATGAGGTTCTGCGTAGATTAACACTTCATTTACATAAAAACGTGAGCCAATGAACATAAGGAGCAGCTTCAATCATACTACAAGCTCACGTAAGAATACCTTGAGGAGATCACTAAGGAATGGTCAGCTGACCTCCTTATTATGGCAAAACTTGCAGAGATGTATGACCCTGACATCCCAGAGATCATTCATAAAGAACAAGACACACCCAAACCCAGCAGAATGAAGAAGACTGAAGAGGTCCAAGATTTAAGCAGTGCCTCAAGAAAGACTGCTTCAATATCACCTGACCGAGGGGGTGATGACGAAGTAGAAGAACTAAATGGAAAAGGAGTTGAATCGAAGTCAGGTGAAGTAACACCACCCAGAGACGAGGTTGATCCCCTAAATAAGAGGAAGGTTTCTCCCCCGAAACCTTCTTCTCGGAAGAAATCGAAAGCCATCGTGATCAAGATGAAGATTGTGCTTACTGCCGATGATTTTGACTTCATCATCGTAGCTCTCAACGATGCTTCACTGGAAATCATGGAGAAGCAAGACACTAAGAAGGAGGAAATGTACGATAAAATTGAGGTTGAACTCCGAGGGGTACAACAGGCCCTTCATTCCAACCGCGCAGTCTCCACTACGCCCTTGCCATCAGGAGAACCAGAGCTGGGGGATGAGCTAACCCAACTCCGCCGATTAGCTGATGCAGTCGAAGCTCACTTTCATCGTGCACAAGAAGAAGTAGAACAAGCCACCCAAGCCTTGAAGCAAGTGAAAGGCATACTCATAGAACAACATAGAGTTGCAAAGCAGGAGAAGGTTGATCTCCAGGTAAAATGCGAAGAAGAGAGAGTACAGACGCGACAAGAAAAAGAACATTTGCTTGCAAAACAGCTTGAAATGAAAAAAACAATCAACAAAGAACTTCGCTCTGTGACGAGCTTAGAGCCATAAGAAGAAGACCAAGTCATGCATCAAGTAGAGTAGCTCGCAGAAGCTATCCAACAACGAATAGCATACTTAGAGCTCCATGCAGTGCCCAACACCCTATAGGATGTAAGGGATCAAAGAGAAGAAACTGCTCAAAGCACAGTTGAGAGAATAAAATCCCTTGCTATGGACTCTAAGAAAATCACTAGTCACAGTGCCCAGACCTATGAGAAACTCACTGAGAATCCATAACTGAAGGCACTGGAGTTGTAGCTCCAAAAGGCGAAGTATCAAGCTGAAACGATATAGGCACAGTTGAAGCCCCTGTCAGCTGTGGAAAGAATGAAGTGATCCTAGGAGCAACGCACTGCCCAACAAAAGGCCCACACTATTTAGAGTAGAGTTATGGAAGTAACTCAGAGACTCCAACCTGTATAGGATAAGGCTTACCAACTATTCACATAAATCGAAGGCCAAGGAGCGGAACTGGAGAAATTCGTCACTACAGTTGAACAACGCCTAGAGGGACCTGTCAATGAAGCAATCATACAAGAATTCGTTGAACAAGAGGCCATGGAACAACAACAAGTCAAAGCAACTCGAGCCAAGATCGAGGCTTTGGAGGATGAACTAGTCTGACCAGAGTGACTCGGGATGAGTCACAGGTGAGTGTTGGGGGTATGTTGGCCCTTGACCAAGTTTTGAGGACCCTTGGTCATTTTTGACCATTCTGGGACTTCGAAAGGCTGTCGAAGGTGGAGTGCAAGATGAAGCAGAGATCGCAGGATATCAACCCCTTTTTGCGCCCCTTTTGGTATTTGGGATTATGTAACGGGTATGGGGATGTCGACCCATGGGTTTACCCATGTTAAGGCCTATTTTGTAAAGATGTCTAGGCAATGTAAGAGGTAGCAGTGGAAAGTGTGATAAGTGATAAGGAAGAGGCATCTATGTGATGTTGTGCTAAGTGCAAGTGTGGATTGTAAAATGCTTTGTGCATGCTGAGTGATACTTACAGAGCTGAGTGCAAGTGACTGGATAAGGCTTTGTGCTGTAACCTAGCTCGGGGAATAAGTATCTGGCAAGGTGTGCGTAGATCTCTTGTCCTATGTGGAGTGGGTTTTTGTGGCTCTGTGCATGTAGACGATTGAATAAATATAATAACGAAGAAAAGAGTTGGTGGACATAGCCCCAGGGTGGGGGTGAACCATGTATATGCTGTGTGGCTTTGCTTTGTATGATGTATTGATGTGTCTATGTGTTTATGGCTTAGTGCTTAACATAGATGAATGAGAGATAGATATTTTAATGCTACATGCCTAATAGTATGAATGAATGTTAGATCTAACTTATATACATATGCTTAGTGTTGAATCTGTTAAGATCTGATCTGTTTCGTCATTCTAAGTGCTGCTAGATGCCAGATTTGGTTGACCACTGTGTTGTACTGTGTTTAGGATTTAACCGCGTTGTAACTAAGAACTAGATATTGATGAATATAACTGTTGATTTCTCTGTTAAGTGAATAAAATCACATATATGTGTCCCAACTAAGGTTGCAGACACAGAAGTCCTACAACCACCCCTGCCTCTACCTCGGGTGAGACTTCATATTCTTCGCAGGTGTTGCCGAAAGGGTCGGTAGTTAGGGTTTTGTTGGTGCACTGTTGTAGCATTGAACCCCGGGTCTTCCCCTGTGCCAACACTTGGGTTTCACTTTTCAGATGAAAAGTGGGGTTGATCGATGATGGAATTGGATTAGCTACTTTTGTTAGTGGGTCAACCGAGGATGAAACTAGATTGACCACATGATCAAGCAGATGACTGGGGATGGAACTGGATTGACCATTTCATCAACTAACTATGGGTTGGGAGGAATATTACGATAATCAGTTAGAAGTTTAAGCTTTTCCAAAAGAGAAGAAGCCTCATCCATACAAGGACAAAGGTGAGGGTAATGATCACCTTTGCATAACATGCAAAGAAATTTGACAGTCATCTTCTTCTTACCAACCTTAACTTTACTAGTTGACGGGGCATCACCAACATGTCTAGTAGGGGCCAATGACATGGAGGACCACAATTCTAAGACCTTGGGAAGACCAGGGAAATCCCTCAGAAAGTGGTCACCCTTACAAAGATTGCAAGGGAATTTGCGTTTCAGATTATTCATTGTAGTCTTATCGACCTCACCAACACTCCCAGTACGATTAACAGTAGTTGGTTTCTTGGATCCAACATCTGATGTAGTTGGAGCCTTGGTCCCTTTCTGGTTCTTCTTCTTCTTCTCTTTTTGTTTCTTCTTCTTCTCTTTTTGTTTCTTCTTCTGCTTATCAACCTAGCTACTCACTTTCAAGATTTCACTAGGAGAAGAAGGAGAAAGGGAAGAAGACCTTACAGATGAAGAAGGAGAAAGGTTGACATAAGGTTGATGTGTGGGTGGTGTGCTTACATCTGAAGCACTTGCTGCATTCAAGATTACCAGAGTGGAAAACAACCATACTGGTAACCCAATTGTGATACCTGGAAGGCTCAAAGTAGCGATGTAAGGAGGACCAACGTTTCCATGAGAAGGAAAAAAAAAGGTTCCCCCAGAGAAGGGGTTGCTCCATTGGTAGTTTCGGGAATTGACACCATTAAACAAAGATCCAACCTAGAGTCTTCTAGGGAAAATAAACAAAACATGCTAAAAATATAGGAAGCAATCAAACAAACAAAACCTTCTCACAATGAACACACTAGTAGGTGATGAAATCCAACATCACAAGAACAATGTAAGAAGGGGTTGAGATAAAGCAGGTGGAAAAGTTACGTTGATAACCTGCTTAATGGACTTACACCCTCGTGCAAGATCCCACACATAATCGTGGGTATACCCTCCAAGGAGCCCAAGTGAGTTTGGCCAACGTCGATTCCAGGTACCGTGAAGACTTGCCCCTCCACAGTCACCTCATGTAAAGACCCTATAGATATAGGCTACTAAGGTTACCAACTACAACAATGATTCCTAGGGAAACAATCGATAGTCTGATCCACATGCAAAGGTAGGGTATCTAGCCCGGAATCAACTCAAGAGGCTCCCACACATAATCGTGGGTATACCCTCAAGTGACCCCCAATAATATGCGCAATCTCTACACTAAGACTAACAAAGAAGGGTGGGTAACTCTGTCGGCCCTAATGCGACCTCGTGATTGACCCTTGTGTTAGAAGGGCTTCCCATGACAAAATTTATCAAGTGGATTTCACCACTCCCTAACTCAAGATTCTATGTTTGTTTACAGCTTTGGAAAGTTATCTTTCACACCTATTCCAAAGCCCTACACCCTAAGATAATGTACGTTTGCTACCAAAAAATATAAAAATGTCTAATAAATTTTAGTTTAGCACTTTATTTTTCAAGGTTGTTGTTTACTCAAGAGGAAAATGGCATGGACTAAATGATGTTTTGACCGACTCTAAACAATGCAAAGAAATGAGAATGCAAATATTTCACTTCGATGAAAGCTATATTACGAGAAGGAGAAAACGTTTATCATTCCTAGATACATAATGTACCAAAATTTTATTAAACTCAATCATGTCAATATCTTCAAGAAATGAGTCAAATAGATTGTACACCAATACACGATTATTGTCCCCCCATGAGACTGTCAAAATTTGTAAGAATTCAAGACCAAAAAATGCCAAAAAACATGCAATTTCGCTACTTCAAATGCAAGCTAGTTTCACTACCCAAAAGAAAGAATGAAACTATGGTCTTTGTTTGATTTTAATTTATAAATAAATTAAATCCAAATCCTTTAATGCTCCACAACTTTCAATTAAAAGAAAAGTCAGATGCAAATGCAAAAGACACGAAGCAAAAAAGGATACAAACAAAGCATGAACTAAAGGCAGTGAGGTATGAAAGAAAACAAGTAGAAACATGTTCTAACAATAACTCAATCAAGGATTTTGCAACCAACAAGCATTCAAGGAGTACAAGAAAATGTAGAGAAGAATCCAAGAAAAGACAGGGAGAAAGAGAAAATACTCAAATTGTCCCGACAAAACAAGCAGCTAGAAAGGGCAATTTCACATTTTTGAAATTTTTTCAAGATCCAATCAAGACAATATGGAGTGATAAGCACTAAATCTCAACCTAAAGAAATTCACAAACCAACATACACAGTCTGGGTAAATACTTCCACAAAACAAGCTAAAAAAATCTAACCAGAAGAAGGCAAAAACCCTCTAAGAAGGAGACCAACGCTCCCTATCTCAAGGGTAAAGAGCGTTGCATCGCTCTATAAATCACTATAGGGGAGTGCTAGCACTCTGATATGGCCTACAGGGGGGCGTTTATCTTCCCAAAAACTAAAAAAGAAAGCCAAAAAATTCGAAAAAAACTCAACCAGAAAGCACAGAAATTGGTGAAATTGCTAGGGGAGATGGGAGAAAGGTAATGGATCATAAACAAACAAAAAAACTGATCTAAAAGGTGGGAAAAGGGAAGGGACAAACCAAGGAAATTAAAATCTATTTTGATCCCCAGTGGAGTCGCCAATTTATGTTGTAGGAAAATCCCCCTGCGGAAAGGTGAATTCCCTCTTGGATCTTAGACCCCTATGACCAAGACAGAAAAGGGTAAAATCATGAAGCTGGGTAACACTTTTGCTTGTTTTATGACAAAAAAAACTGTATTTTCACAAGTTCTTCAACTTCTGGCATACAAAAGTATTTTTTTTATTTAGAATTTCACTTTACAGTAAAAACAAAACTTGTAAATAATTTTGTTATCTTTCCAATGACTATTTT
>JASDQU010101122.1:109898-121829 GCA_032191745.1 Picea mariana | reverse complement strand
GCAGTGCCCAACACCCTATAGGATGTAAGGGATCAAAGAGAAGAAACTGCTCAAATCATAGGTGAGAGAATAAAATCCCTTGCTATGGACTCTAAGAAACTCATTGGTCACAGTGCCCAGACCTATGAGAAACTCACTGAGAATCCATAACTAAAGGCATTGGAGTCACAGCTCCAAAAGGTGAAGTATCAAGCTGAAATGATATAGGCGCAGTTGAATCCCCTATCAGCTGTGGAAATAATGAAGCGATCCCAGGAGAAATGCACTACCCAATAGCAGGTCCACACTATTTAGAGCAGAGTTATGGAAGTAACTTAGAGACTCCAACCTGTATAGGATAAGGCTTACCAACTATTCACATAGATCGAAGGCTAAGGAGCAAAACTGGAGAAATTTGTCACTACAGTTGAACAACGCCTAGAGGGACCTGTCAACGAAGCAATCATACAAGAATTCACTAAACAAGAGGCCATGGAACAACAACAAGTCGAAGTAGCTCGAGCCAAGATCAAGGCTTTGGAGGATGAACTAGTCTAATCAGAGTGACTCGGGATTAGTCACAGGTGAGTGTTGGGAGTATGTTGGCCCTTGACCAAGTTTGGAGGATCCTTGGTCATTTTTGACCATTCTGGGACTTCGATAGGCTGTCGAAGGTGGAGCGCAAGATGAAGTAGAGATCACAGGATCTCAACCCCTTTTTGGGCCCCTTTTGGGATTTGGGATTATGTAACGGGTATGTGGATGTCGGCCCATGGGTTTACCCATGTTAAGGACTATTTTGTAAAGATTTCTAGGCAATGTAAGACGTAGCAGTGGCAAGTGTGCTAAGTTCTAAGGAAGAGGAATTTATGTGATGTTGTGCTAAGTGCAAGTGTGGATTGTAAAATGCTTTGTGCATGCTGAGTGATACTTGCAGAGCTGAGTGCAAGTGACTGGATAAGTCTTTGTGCTGTAACCTAGCTCGGGGAAGGAGGATCTGGCGAGGTGCGCATAGATCTCCTGTCCTATACGGAGTGGGGTTTTTGTGGCTCTATGCACGTAGACGATTGACTAAATATAATAACGAAGAAAAGAGTTGGTGGACATAGCCCCAGGGTGGGGGTGAACCATGTATATGCTGTGTGACTTTGCTTTGTACGATGTATTGATGTGTCTATGTGTTTATTGCTTAGTGCTTAACATAGATGAATGAGAGATAGATATTTTAATGCTACGTGCCTAATAGTATGAATTAATCTTAGATATGACTTATATACATATGCTTAGTGTTGAATCTGTTAAGATCTGATCTGTTTCGTCATTCTAAGTGTTGTTAGATGCCAGATCTGGTTGACCACTGTGTTGCACTGTGATTAGGATTTAACCATGTTGTAACTAAGAACTAGATATTGATGAATATAACTATTGATTTCTCTATTGAGTGAATAAAATCACATATATGTGTCCCAGCTAAGGTTGCAGACACTGGAGTCCTACAACCACCCTTGCCTCTACTTCGGGTGAGACTTCATATTCTTCGTACGTGTTTCCGAAAGGGCCGGTAGTTAGGGTTTTGTTGGTGCACTATTGTAGCATTGAACTCTAAGTCTGTCCCTGTGCCAACACTTGGGTTTCACTTTTCAGATGAAAAGTGGGGCTGATCGATGATGGAACTGGATCAACTACTTTTGTTAGAGGGTCAACCGAGGATGAAACTAGATTGACCACCTGATCAAGCAGACTGACTAGGGATGGAACTGGATTGACCATTTCATCAACTAATGATGGGTTGGGAGGAATATTACGATAATCAGTTAGAAGTTGAATCTTTTCCAAAAGAGAAGAAGCCTCATCCATACGAGGACAAAGGTGAGGGTAATGATCACCTTTGCATAACATGCAAGGAAATTTGACAGTCATATTCTTCTTACCAACCTTAACTTCACTAGTTGACGAGGCATCACCAACATGTCCAGCAGGGGATAATGACATGGAGGACCACATTTCTAAGACCTTGGGAAGACCAAGGAAATCCCTCAAAAAGTGGTCACCCTTACAAATATTGCAAGGGAATTTGGGTTTCAGATTATTCGTTGTAGTCTTATCGACCTCACCAACACTCCCAGTACGATTAACAGTAGTTGGTTGCTTGGATCCAACATCTGATGTAGTTGGAGGCTTGGTAACTTTCTGGTTCTTCTTCTTCTTCTCTTTTTGTTTCTTCTTCTTCTCTTTTTGTTTCTTCTTCTACTTATCAACCTAGCTACTCGCTTTAGAGATTTCACTAGGAGAAGAAGGAGAAAGGGAAGAAGACCTTATAGATGAAGAAGGAGAAAGGTTGACATGAGGTTGATGTGTGGGTGGTGTGATTACATATGAAGCACTTGCTACATTTGAGATTACCGGAGTGGAAAACAACCATACTGGTAACCCAATTGCGATACCTGGAAGGCTCAAATTAGCAATGTAAGGAGGACCAACATTTCTGTAAGAAGGAAAAAAAAGGTTCCCCCAGAAAAGGGGTTGCTCCATTGGTAGTTTTGGGAACTGACGCCATTAAACAAATATCCAACCTAGAGTCTTCTAGAGAAAATAAACAAAACATGCTAAAAATATAGGAAGCAATCAAACAAACAAAACCTTCTCACAATGAACACACTAGTAAGTGATGAAATCCAACATCGCAGTAACAATGTAAGAAGGGGTTGAGATAAAGCAGGTGGAAAAGTTACATTGACGACCTGCTTAATGGACTTACACCCTGGTGCAAGATCCCACACATAATCATGGGTATACCCTCCAAGGAGCCCAAGTGAGTTTGGCCAACGTCGATTCCAGGTACCGTGAAGACTTGCCCCTCCATAGTCACCTCGTGTAAAGACCCTATAGATATAGGATACTAAGGTTACTAACTACAACAATGATTCTTGGGGAAACAATTGATAGTCTAATCCACGCGCAAAAGCAGGGTATCTAGCCCGAAATCAACTCAAGAGGCTCCCACACATAATCATGGGTATACCCTCAAGTGACCCGCAATAATATGTGCAATCTCTACACTAAGACTAACAAAGAAGGGTGAGTAACTCTGTCGGCCCTAATGCCACCTCGTGATTGACCCTTGTGTTAGAAAGGCTTCCCATGACAAAATTTATCAAGTGGATTTCACCACTCCCTAACTCAAGATTCTATGTTTGTTTACAGCTTTGGAAAGTTATCTTTCACACCTATTCCAAAGCCCTACACCCTAAGATAATGTAGGTTTGCTACTAGAAAATATAAAAATGTCTAATAAATTTTAGTTTAGCGCTTTATTTTTAAAGGTTAATGTTTACTCAAGAGGAAAATGGCATGGACTAAATGATGTTTTGACTGACTCTAAACAATGCAAAGAAATGAGAATGCAAATATTTCACTTCGATGAAAGCTATATTATGAAAAGGAGAAAATGTTTATCATTCCCAGATGCACAATGTACCAAAATTTTATTAAACTCATCAATGTCAATATCTTCAAGAAATGAGTCAAATACACTGTACACCAATACACGATTCTTGGTCCCCCATGAGACTATCAAAATTTTTAAGAATTCAAGACCAAAAAATGCCAAAAAACATGCAATTTTTCTACTCCAAATGCAAGCTAGTTTCACTACCGAAAAGAAAGAATGCAACTATGGTATTTGTTTGATTTTAATGTATAAATAAATTAAATCCAAATCCTTTAATGCTCCACAACTTTCAATTAAAAGAAAAGTCAGATGCAGATGCAAAAGACACGAAGCAAAAAAGGATACAAACAAAGCATGAACTCAAGGCAGTGAGGTATGAAAGAAAACAAGTAGAAACGTGTTCTAACAATAAATCAATCAAGGATTTTACAACCAACAAGCATTCAAGGAGTACAAGAAAATGCGGAGAAGAATCCAAGAAAAGACAGGGAGAAAGAGAAAATACTCAAATTGTCCCGACAAAACAAGTAGCTAGAAAGGAAAATTTCACATTTCTGAAATTTTTTCAAGATCCAATCAAGACAATAGGGACTGATAAGCACCAAATATCAACCTAAGGAACTTCACAAACCAACATACATATTCTGGGTAAATACTTCCACAAAACAGGATAAAAAAATCTGACCAGAAGAAGGCAAAAAACCTCCAAGAAGGAGACCAACGCTCCATGTCTCAAGGGTAAAGAGCATTGCAGTGCTCTATAACTCACTATAGGGGAGTGCTAGCACTCTGATATGGCCTACAGGGGGGTGTTTATCTTCCCAAAAACTAAAAAAGAAAGCCAAAAAATTCGAAAAAAACTCACCCAGAAAGCACAGAAATTGGTGAAATTGCTAGTGGAGATGGGAGAAAGGTAATGGATCATAAACAAACAAAAAAAATGATCTGAAAGGTGGGAAAAGGGTAGGAACAAACCAAGGAAATAAAAATCTATTTTGATCCCCAGTGGAGTCGCCAATTTATGTTGTAGGAAAATCCCCCTGCGGAAAGGTGAATTCCCTCTTGGATCTTAGACCCCTATGACCAAGACATAAAAGTGTTAATGTTGAACATTGAATTTCATTTAAACATAGCTAAACTAATCAATAGAGAAGAGGAATAAAGTAAGAATACCTTTTTATGAATTTTTTCCTCGATCAGTCCAATTTGGACTTGATATCCAAGTCCTTTAACGAGTCCTGCAATCCCATAAACAACCAAGACAAAGCATACTTCTTATTCTACCATGATTAGTTCAAAGCTAGATTTATCTAACAAATACAACTTCATGCAAGTGTACACAATATTGAATGAAACATGCCAAGAACATGTATTAATGAGAACAAAATAAGGTTCTTAGAAAGTGTAGATGCAGATGTAGTAGCCTCACCAAGATCTCCTTGTCCAACCCCTTGCTTGAAATATCCACTATCAAAATGACAATACTTTTCATTGATTATTCTCTTCCTTTCTTATGAAATCATAAGTTTGGTATTTCTAAACTTCTTCATGCCTACCTCCTCCATGGAAATCCCTCATTATATAGAATTTGGAGGCTTAACCACCATGGAGAGGATCTCTCATCAGATCCACTAAAAAAGGGATCTCTAAGATATTTAGGGAGAAAATATTTCTTAAGGATTTTAGGGAGGAAATATCTCTCAAGGATTTTAAGGAGGAAATATTTCAACCATCCATGAGATCCTCCACCTTCCTTAAAAAATAGGAAACCAAATGTGAGGTGTATTCTCACATTCAATTAATTTATTTTTCATGAATATTAATAATAATTCATGTGCACTTGGTATTTTTGCCTTCCTGTAATATATCCCTCCTCCACATTCACTAGGGATTGTGGCATAGGTTTTTCCATGGTGTCTATGTGTATGAGACACTTATATGACACTTTACAACACTTAGGTCAAGGTACCTAGCTGTACAAATTTCATGTGTAACAATACTGGAGAACCACTTCTCCCCTTTGGAGTTTATCAAAGAGAAAATAATTCTTGATCTCAATGTGCTTCGACATGTCATGGAACACTAAGTTCTCTGAAAGCTTCACACAACTATGATCATCACAATATATCACGACTGAATCTATCACATGATTAGAAAATCCAAAAACCAACTTATGGAGCCACATTGCTTCCGTACAAGCATCACGAGCTGCAATATACTCTGCTTCTGTAGTGTTGAGCGCAAAATTTTTTTGTTTCTTGCTATCTCATGACATCATGAAAATATCAAACTGAAACATATCCAAGTAGCACTTCTTCCTTCATCTGCACTCCCTTCCCAATTTGAGTCCATAAATCCATGTAGTTGTATATCATAACTTAAACATCCCACAAAACAAATATATGTCTCATTATTCTCCAAATACATTAATGAGCTAATCAATTGTCAATACAGAGATGAGTCTACTGGATTAGATTCTCTCAACTTCTTCATATCTGTCATCATGGGATTTTTCGATGGATTTTCAATCCATCATCCCAGACTTCTGAAGAACCATTTCAATATACTTCCTCTTTCATACGAAGATTTCACCATGCTTCTATTGTACATGAGAGGCTCTGCACCAATTTTACTTGAATTCATACAAGGTCTTCTTCCATCTACATACAAGGGTCTCTTTCTAGTATACCTCAAAACCTTGAGGTTGTTCTACATACGCTTCTTCTTCAATTACTCTGTTGAGAAGAACAATCTTTACATTCATTTGATGTAAACTCCAACCCATGGATACTCTAGGAGACATAATGGCTCAAGTAGAGGTACGTCTGGTTACTGGAACAATCTATCATCATAGTCTTCTCCATCCTTTTGGGAGAACCCTCTATCCCTGAGTATTGTCTTGTATCTATCAATTCTCAAGTCTTTTTCACAATTTCTCACATACATTGTTATTCATCACAGTTTCCTTTCATTCCTTCTGCTTGACTGGTTCTAGTGGATTCAAACTAGTTTAATTGGTTGTTCTGAATTTTTCTTTCTTTCTTGGAATCTTCATGTTCTTCCTCATGTTTTTCTTCAATGTTGGAGTCCATGGAATATTCTATATATTACATTCCCTTCTTTCCTGAAGGCTCTAATATTTTGTCATAGGAACATAAATGTAGATGGAAAACAAGTATGTTCAAGGCTTATTTTCAAATAAGAGTTCTTCTAGAGTCAAGTTGAACACATGTTGTTTATCATGGTTTCTAATTTTGATGAAGAATATGGACATATACTTCATGGTATTCATGGATTCTTCAATGGATCATATCGTTGGGGATTATCTCCCTCCTAATCCCAGCTTCATGCCTGAATGAGAAATATGCATGATATTCTTTTGGAATTATGTGATCATCTCCCTCCATCTGAGAGAGTCCATGCTTCTGTATGTTTCATCTCTCTTTGGTTTCTACAAAGTGTCATAAGCCTTTTCTAGTTTCCTTTTGATTCCTAACTTCCTTCGAGTCTGACTCCTTTGAGTCTCTTTAAGTTTGTTTCTATCTGTTCTAATTACTTTCCATCTAGAATTTTTTTCATCCTTATAAACTTCTTCTATGACATCTTTTGAAAGGATTGTTCATCAAACATATTTCACAAGGGTACCTACCCGAAACAAGAATAATAAGAGAAAACAAGAAATATCTATCTAGAGGAAATGTTAGTTCAACTTGTGAAAAAGAAGAATAAGCATCTATATCAATAATATTCATATGAAATCGAGTATTCATTGCACCTAGCAATAATAAAATCTTTCAAAGACTGCCTTCACAATTTGTACTGTAGCAACTATCACCCTTGATATACACAAATTTGAAGCTTAACAATTTAATCAAACCTAGAACCTGAAGCCTCAACTTCTATGGAGGATGCACTTGTTCCTCTGAATGCACTGGATCCAAGATTACATCTTGTACAAGGTCTCTAATAATTTTCCCTCAAACACACTCATGGTTTTCTAGAGGATATAACTTAGATAGCATATACAAGTGCATAACTTTGAAACCTTGTAGCATCATCCAACTTGTCTTATTATCTGAAACTAGATACCATCTTGACAAGAAGATATTAGAAACAAAATTAGAACATTCAATGATTAGAACAAGCTAGAAACTCTAAAATTTCAACTTTGACTATAAAATCAATTTGACCATAAGTCAACCTTTGAATTTGACCAGTGAATATTTGACTTTGACTTTGACTTTGACCAAAAATTCAAACCTGACACTTTTTCTAGTTGAGAGTACCAAGAGGTGTGTTACGCTAGGGCACACTAGGATGCCAAGGAATTAGGTCAAACGTTTCATCATAAGTGCCCGAACACAAGGGTTGGGGTTTGTTGCAGCTGCATAATCAGAAAACCTAGCTGTAGTTGTAACTGGTTCCATAACGAGCTTAAAAAATAACTTCCCAATATATCTTCAAATGATTAAACTTTTTGAAGATACTGTGGGCCCATAACCTATTAGAAAAAAAAGATGTGCTCATTTTTCCATAGATAGTATAACAATATTGTCACCCAACCATAGGCACAAAGGCCACCCCCGAGCACCTTAACCTTGACAGATAGAATAATTTTGGAAGTAGACCAATATCCAACCAAGGTAGCACACCTTTCTCCAAGGCTAACGCACCAAGAAGAATAACCAAATACCAAGTAGAAATTCCAAACCATAACCAAGAGAAAGTCCAACTAAAAGAAAATATCTCAGTTGTAGCAGATGCAACTGCACTCCCTCTCCAAAATTGCCAACCACTAGTCTTATACAGTTGTGAGTGAGTGAGTGTCAAATGAGCTCTAGCACCCTCTATTTATACTTCTCTATATCACTTTATTAGGATAACTTTTCTTTCTAGAGGCTAATAACTCAATATTAAATACTCGCTTGAGTCGACTTGTCTTCTAGGGTTATTATCCAATGTTTTAGGGTTTCTCTTACTTCCCAGAATATTCTAGTCTTGTCAAAGGTTACATGTGGAGGTTAATGCCTCCCATAGCTACCATAATATCAACAACCATAGGGAGAAATGAGATGGAAAATGGAGTTATGGAAAGTGATGCCACTATAGGTCAAACTACAAAGTGGAATATGGCTTGGGAACAAGTCTTGAATATGATTAATGGTTGCCAAATGTTTGAGTACATGCATAAGATAGTTATACCTTCCAGAGACAAGAGAAGAACAAGTATACAAGAAAAATATTCCAATGGAAAAGAAACTGAATATTTCTATCCTAAATTACAGCAGTAAACAAATGTATATATCAACAATGAAATCAATTAATTACTACATAAATAACCATCAAAATTGTCAAATTATTATTGGAGAATGAAGCACTAAACCAATAGATAAATTCCCAATATTGAAAAAGAAACTTTGACAGTGAAAGAGGGCTGATAGATAATGTTTTCATAGAATAATTGTAACATCCAAGTGGTTGTAACAAATATTTGCTACAACAACAAGCCTCAACCATGGAAATTAGCAAGCAATCCGACAAAAAATTAACCAATAAGTAGTAGAATGATAATAATGGCTTACACTCAAATTTCCATGGTTGAAATGTAAGTAAAAGTAAGAACTAGAGTATGTTTTGTTACATCCCTAATGGTTGTATCTTTTGATTGATTGCAACTCAATAACTACTAGGCTAATCAAGATGCCCTAATGGATTTAGCAAGCTTAAGACACCAAGAAACGATTCCAACTTGAACAAGATCAATATCTCTCAAAATCACGTTTATCAATGCGAGTAATTTATTTCTCCATTGAAATAAAAGATTAGTACCATGCCAAATGGCTTATGGAGTCTTCTTGTGTTAGGTTAGGCCTACTACGTCTCAAGGGGTGTAATCCCTTTTACTCCCTTGAGCAAGTAACCTTAACAAGGTAAAGTCTAGGAGGGTGTAAGCTCTTTTACTCCTCCTACCAACCTTTGCAATAGTATTTTCAACCAACAACAATGATAAAATGTGGTGGAGGGCATATGGCCTTGTATTCCTCCAAGGATATATCCAATAACAACCATGGAACAAGAAACAAGAGATAACAATATGTATATTTTTCTTACCAATTCTAAGAACTTGCAAGACAAAACCGTAGTTACCAAGAAATTTCATCACCATAGCAAGAGAAAGAGCCTCCAATAGATAGTGCACCACTTTACTCCATAATACAAATGATAACCATAACATAAGAGAGAGAGAGAGAGAGAGAGAGAGAGAGAGAGTGATATTTCTCAATAGGGGTGAAAACTTCTCATGTGAGAGAGTTATGTTCAAATGAAATGAAATTGATCCTTATTTATACAAAACTCCTAAAAAGAGTTTGTCCACATAAATTAGGGTAAACCACAAAACAAGGGATCCATTCTCCCTTTATTTTTACCCTTTACAAAATAATTTTAAATTTAATTTTAAAAATGCACATAAGAAACTCTAAAAGGTGACATCAACCCTCTCTAAGGTGATGTTTTGACACTTTAGCAAGTCGTTGAGAAAAGGGAGGAGGTCGTTGAGCCTCCTAAGGCTCCTTCTTCATGTGCTAGGCTCATCTATGTGATGAAAAAGCTCTTCCTCCTCAAAACATTCCAAGTGTCGATCAAAACAACATTATCACAACCAAAACCCTAGCCCTAGGGTGACGTCAAGCCCTCCAAAGTGACTTTTTATCCTCCAAAGGAAAATCCTTGGGCTTGGAATGGCTATGTGAGATTCTCCAATGTCTCTTCCTTTGCCTCCAAAGGAAATGTTCTTCTCTTGTATTGCCCCATGATCTGGGCTATGGAATATTTTGACCACCTATTTATACTAGGTGTCAACGTCATGTACCATGAAGATATGTACCTTGTGGTACGACAAGTTTGAAGACTTATGGCTCAGTAAGGAAATTTCCCCCCCAACACTTCTTTCTATGTACACATAATGTTCGCTCCTCTGCATGGGATAATTTTGTAATATTTTAGCATGGGTAAATTTTTATTTAGTTTCCTAGGACTTTATCATTAGGAAATTCCTTTCATCGAGTGTTTTTTTCCTCGGGTAATTAATCTTGCTTTTCAGTGATTTTAATTACCCTTGAGTTTTTCACTCAACAATCCTCCAAAGTAGTGAAAGGAGTTATAATGATCAATCCCATTGGGTGAATAAGGTTTATAAGTGTTTTAAATTACCATGATAGACATATCCTAGAGTCTTTCGGAAATATGTTAGGTTTTGATAGGATTTTTTAATATTTAAAATTTTACGTAAATTGGAAATTTTAATTATTTTTTATGAAAAATGTAAAAAATTGGTCCTTGTGGATTTTTTATAGGGGCGTGAGTACTCAAAAAAAAATTCTTATGACCCCCTACACCCTTGTACCAAGTTTCATCTCAATTGGACAAGTTTTTCTAGGTCATTGTTTATGAAGAGTCCAAGTGAGTCAAAAGTCAACAAATAATTGGCTAAGGTAAAAAAAGCCAAAAATTGTAAAAGTGTCTAAAGTCAAGAAAAGAAGTGGGGAAATGGTTTCTAATGTATTCACTAAGTTGTAAAAATAAAAATCCACTTAGAAGAACCCCCCATGACAAGTAAAAAGGGGTTTCCCCCCTTCACATCTCACCCCTCAAACCCTAACTCACTACCAAAACCCTAAAAGTGTCTCTTCCTTGACTTATTCTCTCTCTCTTGGATGGTTGAAACTTGTAACTCATCCAAGAGGGGTCTCTCCTCTCTCCCTCATATAAAATTAATCCCTCCCTCCTCATTTTTACATGAGTTGTTCACAACAACTATATTATTCCAAAATCTCTCCCCACTCTCTCTCATTCTCTCCAATTTTCTCTTGTGATTTTTGGTGTCATTTGGTAACCTTTATTGGAGTAATAAAATGAAGCTTTGGAGGATCTATTGGTGTTCTCTTGGTGTATTCTTGGTTCTCTTGTATGGTATTTTCTCTTGGTAAGGTAACATTATAATTTTTGTTCATCTTTGTTCCACATTGTTTTACTTGAAGAACCCTAAGCAAAGTATTTTGCTAGGGATAAATTTGTAGTAGTATTGTTATAGGTTTATGTGATTTTCTTTTATTAGTGTTTGCAAATTATTTTGTATTTATTTTAAAATATCTCACCTTATTTTCTCATTGTGTAGCAAGGGTTTACATATTTGCAGGTTGTCAAAGCTTGGAGGAGGAACTCTAAAGGCTTCATTCTATTCCATATAATTTTATGTTTTAAATTCAGACTTTTATTTACTTATTTTCTGTTCATATTATCATTCAAATCTTACTAAAAATTTCAAAATTTAAGTTCGGATTTTTTTTGTAAATATTTTTGTACATATGTTGACTCAAAATTAACATTTTGTGGTGATTTTTAGCATTTTCCAGCAAGCTTTGTTTGTTGATTTATGCAGGTTTTCACCATTTAAAAGGAAGGTGCTCCCCAAATTTGGCTACCTAAATATCAACAAAACT
>JASDQU010101122.1:98897-109678 GCA_032191745.1 Picea mariana | reverse complement strand
ATATATGGCACTGGCTTCATCTTTCTAACATTAGTTGTAAGACTTCTACATGTTCTTTCAACAAACTATAGACTGTCCATTCATCCAAGTATACCTCTAAAAACTGGTGGATGAAATCCTTAAACGCAACAATGACTACTCTAGAAAATATTGTTGGTGCATTCTTCATTCCAAAAGGCACGACTGTGTACTGGTAAGATCCCCATTCTGTCGCAAAGGTGGTCTTATATCTGTCTTCATGTGCTATCTTGATCTGATGGTAGCCTAAGAATCCATCAGTGAATAATTAAGCTTCATGTCCTCCTACGTTCTCTAACAATTCATCTGTGAAAGGTGTAGGAAACGGGTCATGTAGGCATGCATCGTTCAACTTCCTCAAGTCAACACATATCCTTATTCCTCCATGTTTTTTGTCCTAAAATACCATCAGGATTATCCATTCTGATTCTTCGATCGGTTCTATGATTCTAGCTTCGAGCATTCTGTCAATCTCAACTTTGACTTTCTGCTTATATATTGGGTTCAATTTGTATGGTCGTTGTCTGATCGATCTCTCTTCAAGTCTGAGTGGTATCTTTATTTCTCCTAGATCTCATGTTATACCTTTCATCTATGTAAATGTTGTGGGAAACAGGTCAATGTACTTGCACAGTAACTCTATCTATTGTTTGTTCATCCCAGTAATCCTCGATACTGGCCATTTTGGGATTTTTGGTTGTCCCAATGTTGACTTTCTTTACCTTGATCGGTGTGGTAATAACTTCTAATTCTATAGGTAGAACTTCCACTTCTCTTTCGCCTTCCTCTTCCTCAATCTGAATATCACACGGATCGTCTTCCTTTGGTGCATGTTTGTGCACATGGTAACATGACAGTAGTTCCTTGATTGTTTGTCTATTCCTCTATTGCTCTTTTATTATGAGCTCAATTTCTAGTTCCTTGATGAATATCACCCTTCTTATCTTTTTAATAGCCGCATCTATGTTGGAGTTCTCATGTTTGAATGAGAAAGTGACTGTAAAAGTCTGTTGTAATACTGTCCAGGTCGTAGCTCCTCTGTGCAGTTCCTGGTCTGTATACCAGTTTGTTGGTATGTCCTCTAGGGTGTGTACAAAATAATGGGGCCATTCCTCTGGAGGTGTCAGTTTCCACAGCATTCTGCACTTCTCCAAGTGTTATGCTAGTGCCCCCTTTCCATCGTACTTCTACTTCTTGTTGTCTTTTTTTTTTTGTGTCAAACCTTATGTGCAGTAACCGCTTACATTGGTACCAATATGTGATTGTCTCTTTGTGTGTGTGCCACTATCTTGCAGGTGTGGCTTTGAATACTATATCAAGTGCTAAGAGTCTCTAGTTTTCTAAAAAATCATCTTCATACTATGCCAAGAATGTTTCCAAATCGTTTATCCCATGGAAACTGGGTGGTTCCCTTATTTTCGTGCCTACCCATCTTACTGTGTGGTCTATTCGTGCACATAATCTTGTGGACACTTCATGTAGCCTTTGTTTCCAGTTCTCTAAAACGATATCTGAGTGTGTTTCACATGGAGTAATTCTCTGCCAACTAAGTATCCCATCTGCAGTTGGTTTTATGTAATCCTCATCGTGCGCAGGTGTTATGTACAACTGGTCGATTTCCTCTAAGTGTAAGCAAGTGAGTTCTACAAACCTTTCTCCTTGTGATGGGTCTAATGGTGCGATGACCCTGTATTCACCTGACTCAAATGTCATTTTCCTTGTCTTGAGATTGATTATGGATTGGTTTTCAAATGCCCAATCCAAACCAAGCAACATTGGATATGGTGTTGTGTTGTCCATTATTTCAATCACTTCAAAGTCTGCTTTAGTGCACACTCCATCTAGGTCTACTTTCACTCCTTTCAGTCTACCGATTGGTAGGACTCTGTGTTGGTTTGCTAGTTTCAGTTGAACAAGTCAATATCCTAATGTGGGGTCTCCCATGCATTGCCATGTCTTCTTTAGTAATACATTAACTTCAAATCCTAGATCCAGTATGATGTCTCCCATGTTGAAATCTTCGATATTGGCATTGAGTCTGAATTCTATAATTGTTCTTCTCCTTGTATGTAGGCAATTGACTTTATTTTATTCTAGTTTTCCTTCCATCTCTATACTACATTTTTATAATATGTTTTGAAATATTTTAAAATATGTTGGGTCATTCAGTACTTTTACACATGATTGCAAAAATCCCTTGATTGTACTTACTTGTACCATGGGTTGAATTTCATTGTTATGATCCAATAATGGAGGCATCTCATACTCTAGTGCTTCCTTGATTTACTGTGCAGTTGAAGTCGACCCTTCTGAAATTCTTGTCTGGCTTGTTTAAATATCTCCTTCTCCATCTACGTGTTGAACTGCTTCCTTGTTTCAGTGTTCTTCTTCACCCATTGGTTTTGTACTGGCTCTTGTCGGACTGCATCATTCCCTGTTTTAGCTCCTCTGTGAATAACTATGTTGATGTTCCTTCCTTCATCCCTCGCTTCGGCTGAGATCCATTGAACATTCTGGTTGTTCTGGTTCCTCTTTTCCTGAATATTTAATAATAGTGTCAGACATTCTTTTGTATCGTGGTCTGATGCATGACAATACATACAATTTGTTGGTGGAAGCAAACATTCTCTTGCATAATGTCCCAGTTGTTGACAATTGTGACATACCAATAGTCCTCTACCCCTTCCAAAACCTCCTCTTGCTCGTCCTCCTTCTTTGTAGCCTGCTCGATCTCCTCTCGGCACATTATACTGAGGTGCCTGATTGTATCGCGCGATATTGTACTAAGTTTGTGTTGTGTTGTACTGTGGCTGCGCGATATTATATGGTTTCTGTGCAGTATTATACTGTTGTTGTGCAGTGTTGTATGGAGCTGGAACTTGGTTAAATTATGGTGCGGCTTGCCCCGTCGTCATTTATTCCTGCACTCTATATGCATATGATGTCCTTTCTCGCATCAACTCCATATTTCTACAATATTTGTTGTCATGGCCCACTGACTTGTAAAAGTTACAATATGAACTCTTTGGGACTGCCTGGTATTTTTGCATCATTGAGCAATGATACAGATCGTGACCTAGTTTCTTGCAGATTTCGCACCATAGTCCTCCTGGTGGTAATGGATTTGGCATTCCTACTGCCATATACTGTGTGAATTTTGGACATTCATTCTTGTGGTGCCCTTCTGTCTTGCAAGTAGTACATCAAACGACTTCTCGTTTTTCCTTACTTTTATTCTGGTTAAGTTGGAATGTTAAGTTCTTCAGATCCTCCTTCAGTTCTTCGATGGTTGGGTCTATCTGTTGGTACTGGTTTTCTTCCAGTTGTAGGGATACATGTAGAATCTCTACCTTCATCTGGAACTTATGTTGTCGCAATGGGTATTTTAAGTGTGGTAGCAGTGAATTGACAAACATGTGTCAATGTTGCATGTCGATCATAAGATATTTCAACTTTCCTTTCAACCATTTAAATCACTGGTTAATTTCCCAAACAAATTCTCCTGGTTTCTATCAGATTTCTATCATCTCATTCATGTATTGATCCTCTGATCTCGGCTTCTGGAACTCATTAATCAGTAACTTCTTAATGTTTGTTAGTGTCCTTGTCATCCTAGGTGCACTGTTTGTGTCTAGACTCATGTACCAATCTAGTGCGCGGTCTCTTAGTGTAATAGCTAACTACGCCAATTTGGTATCCTCATCAGTGATCTATTTTTCTTCCCATGTCTTTGCACAAATGAAAAAGTGTTTCTCAAGGTCTTCTACTACTTCTAATTTTAATTCTGGTAACCTGATGGTGGGATCATGTCCTACCATTTTGAATGTTGAACTACTACCTCCGCATGGTGTAGATACCTGACTATTTCTTCCTGAACTGGCTCCTCCAATTGTTTCTCTTTGTGTAGACATACTTCCTATTGTTTGAATTCTTCCGAACTTCAGTTGTATAAACGGTGGTGTTCTCTTTGGTGTATTAGTCACACATGGGTTTATGAGTTCCACACTGACATTAATATGGACAGGATTGTTGCCTTCTCTTCCCATTCTCAGACCTCTTGTCTTCCTCTCATATGTTGTGCACAATATTTCCTCAATATTCTCCACAACCCGAAGATCCTCTACCTCTTCCTCGTCACTTGCCAAGCCTTCCCTCACGACTACAACTCTCTTCTTGGTTTTCACCTTGTATTGGTAGGGTACTCTGCTACGCGTCTTCCCAGTTGTTTCCAAGATCCACTTGATCTGGTCATCATCCATCATGATTGGGTACAAGGGTTCCCCCTTCTTTCCTTTATCCTTTCCTCCTTCCATTTCTCCTATTTATGTCAGTGATTTCCCCCTTCCCCCATGCATGCAGGGTAATTTAGTTGTTTGAATCCATTGTCATTACATCTTTGTTGTATAGAAGTATCTTAATAGAAGTATACAATGATCTAATGTACCTTCCTCGAGGTACTCATATAAAATCTTTCTCTAATGCATTGTACGACTTCGTTGTATCTACTGCAAACTCTGTTATAAATCCTACCACAATACTATCAAGCCAAAAGTCTACTACGCGGGTGAATTTGTTGTTCATGTGCTATAACTACTCAATCTGTACTGGGGTCCAATCTAACTGACGGATCTGATTCGTTGCATGGTTATCCTTCAACCTTAGTATCCACTCCTACAATAATTGTGGAAAATCACAAAAAAGACTCTGTGTAAGTCAGTAAACACGTATTTCTCAAGATATTTGCGGGGTGTTATTCTAGGGTTTTTGTTATCTTTCTGTGCAAACTCCAACTCTTTTTCCTTAGCCATCTTTTGATCTCTGCTTTTGTGAGATTCCACGGTCTCAACATCCCCTTCTAGTGGCTCATTTCTCTTTTCCCTAGTATTTTCTTGATCTGCCTTCGACAAACCTTCAACTTATCTCATCTACTCATCTACTCATTCCTCTCATGTTCTTACCAGCGGCAATGAAACCATTTTTTGGGTTTTTTACTCTCTCTTATATCCTTTCTAAGTTTATTGACCCAGGGTTCATGTCTGTTCAGGTTTCCAACAAAGACTCTTAAAATATCATCCCTCCTGGTAAACCAGAAGGCAACGCATCACACAAAGTGCACCGCGTCATCTCACCTAAGATAGTCTTAATGGGTGGTTGAAAGACTCATGTTTTTGTAGCCTAGGATTGAGCGAGAGATCTAATAATTGTGCATTAAAAGTGTTGATGTAACTTATTAACAAAGTTATGCTATTATCATGATTTAAGAAAGAAATATAATAACTTGTTCATTTAGCGCATATGTACTTACTAAAACTAGAAAGAAATACATGCATTCAATCACACAACACAGATATTACCGTGGTTCACCCCCCGAGATACATCCACAAATATTTGTCTCTTGGCTCTTTTACTATAGTTATTCAGTCACTATAGCGTCGCATGCTTACAAATCTTCTCATTTGGGTAAGATCTATATGAGGCAGACTAGATCGCACCAGGATCCTCAGCCTACGATCTACCATCCTCCATCTCCTCTAGCTCAACAACTTACAAAAGTAGATTATATAGCAAAATATCACATACCAACTCACTACAACAATTCTCTCTATAACATATCCCTGCTCTCTCAAACCAAGACCTTGATATATCTATTTATACGTTTATGGCTCTTCAACCATTACAAAATATTATAAAAACCCCAACCCTATCGTCGTTAGGTCTTCCATGCATGCACGCATATTGTTCTTCCTTCCAGCTGTCGTTTTCCTTGTGCATACCTTCTTCCTTTCCAATTTGGTCTGCTTCCAACAGGGACTATTTTTTAATTGGGTCATATGTACCATACAGATCCATCTTTACCTATATTCCTTAGAAAATATTGGTCCTAAACCATTTTCCTAATCAGGCCACAATATTTTTCTTAGGAAAATACTAGTCCATGATACGTCAACAAATTGTCAACCTAGACCATTCTCCATAGAGAGAATTCCTATCCACCAACAATCTATTTTTGTTGGACCCTTCTCCACCTAGAGAATGTCTGTCCACCAACACACTTACTATCCATCTAGCTAGGAATCAACTCCAACACTAGTGGTAGTCTCCATGGCACTTAGATAGTAGCATATTGTTGCTATAATGCCATCCAATAGAGCACAACAATGTCTATCCATAAAGTATACAACTACTATCCAGTGGTACACAACCACTCCTAAGAGAAAACCACTACTAACCAGTGACACACAATCACTACTAGTGGATCACATCCACCATGATAGCATAAAACTATTGTCTAGGGACATACGGTCTCCACAACAATCATATCATTTGATATCAACCTGCATAAACTATATCATGATACAAACTGAGTCATCTGGGCCATTCTTCCACTCACATTTGTGAGATATGGAAGAGCATCTTCCCTTAGGAAGTAAACCACCATCCATGGGATATCTGTACTATTCTTCCCAAGCATACAATAATAACTATCCATGATTTATGATCCTGTATCGTTCACCTAACTAGGCCATTCCTCCGGCACTAATCATAGTGAAACCTAGAGAGAATGAGTCTTCCCTAAGGAATGCATGTCCCTGATTGTTGAACCTGGACCATTCACCTAACTAAGTCATTCCTTTGGCACTAATCACAGTGCAACCTGGAGAAAATGAGTTTTCCCTAGGGAATGATTGTCCGAACCATTTCCTATGGAAATGACTTTCCTGCACCAACCTCCAAAATGGACCAGTCTTCAAAATTCTCACAATTGTGAAATTTGAAAGAATGGATGCTTGATGAGGTAGACCATTCTAATTGACCACTACTTAGATTGACTACCAAGAAGAATGATTGTCCTAGACCATTCCCCCGCACTGCACCATTTTCATTGTGAAAATTATTGTCCGATCCGGGCCATTTTCCAAACTAGAAAATGATTGTTCATCAGAAATATTGAACCACTTTTTGGATTGGAAAGAAATTTCCCAACCTGAATTATTTTCCAGACAGGAAAATGACTATCCATAAATCAATAGCATATTTGTGCTCCCTCCCAACCTGGGAGTAATAAATTCATTTTTCAATAAGGAAGTCATCCCCACGAGCCCCAAATTGTCCCTTAAGTATGCAAACTTTTCATCTTGGACATAGGATTTACCAAAATATCTGTTATATGCTCATCTATGGAGATATACTTGTTGTAGGAAAATCCCCCTGTGGACAGGTGAATTCCCTCTTGGATCTTAGATCCCTATGACCAAGACAGAAAAGTGCTAACGTTGAACACTGACTTTCCTTTAAACATAGCTAAGTTAATCAATAGAGAAGAGGAAGAAAGTAAGAATACCTTTTTACAAAGTTTGTCCTCAATCAGTCCAAGTTGGGCTTGATATCCAAGTCCTTGAACGAGTCCTGCAATCCCATAAACAACCAAGACAAAGCATACTTCCTATTCTACCATGATTAGTTCAAAGCTAGATTTATCCAACAAAGACAAGTTCATGCAAATGTACACAATATTGAAGGAAACAGGCCAAGCACATGTATTAATGAGAACAAAAATAAGGTGCTTACAAAGTGTATATGCAGATGTAGCAGCCTCACCAAGCTCTCCTTGTCTAACCCCTTTCTCGAATGATCCACAATCAAAATGACAACACTTTTCAATGATTATTCCCTTCCTTTCTTATGAGATCATAAGTTTAGTATTTCTAAACTTCTTAATGCCTGCCTCCTCCATGGAAAGCCCTCATTATATAGGATTTGGAGGCTTAAGCACCATGGAGAGGATCTCTCATCAGATCCACTAAAAAGGGATCTCTAAGATATTTAGGGAGAAAATATTTCTTAAGGATTTTAGGGAGGAAATGTCTCTCAAGGATTTTATGGAGGAAATATTTCAACCATCCATGAGATCCTCCACCTTCCCTAAAATACAGGAAACCAAATGTGAGGTGGATTATCACATTTAATTAATTTCTTTTTCATGAATATTAATAATAATTCATGTGCACTTTGTATTTTGGTCATCATGTAATATATCCCTCCTCCACATTGACTAGGTATTGTGACATAGATTATTCCATGGTGTCGAGGTGTATGAGACACTTATATGACACTTTACCACACTTATGGTGAGGTACCTAGGTGTGAAAATTTCATGTGTAATAGAATGACCCCTAAAGTGTGAGGTCATAAGAGAGAATGATGGTCGAAACACTTTACAAATCTTTAATGCCAGGGTGTGGATTTGGAGAACCTGGAAGAAGCTATAAACAACCATCAAACAGTATTAAAAAATATTTTGTTTCTGAGGCAGGCATACCTATGCTTGGAATACAGGATGACGCAAAGCATGGTCGTCGACCAATACACTGCATATCCATAAAAAATATTGACCAAGGATATGGCCACCAAATACACAATGTGGATCCATACCTCCATGACATGAGCTGATCGTAGCCACCAAAAATACACAATGGAGCTATGAGATGATAAAACATAGCCATAGACCAATACAATGTGGATCTATGTGACAATTTATATTAGCATGCTCAAATGATCTCCTTCGCAACCCAGAAAAA
This sequence comes from Picea mariana, assembly GCA_032191745.1. Taxonomy (NCBI): domain Eukaryota; kingdom Viridiplantae; phylum Streptophyta; class Pinopsida; order Pinales; family Pinaceae; genus Picea; species Picea mariana. Next base: position 101,081 of record JASDQU010101122.1, on the reverse strand, counting down.
GTAGTTAACATAGTGAAGTATCAACCCAAGGTCTTCATCTCAATCCCGATGTTGTACGAATATAGCCATGTGAATAAATGTTTTGATGTCGAACATGGTAGAAACCACTTGATTATTGGTCATTGAGGTAAACCGTTAAAAAGTGTGAGGGAAATCACCAATGGTGTCAATGACTCCCAAGGTACCCTAGTACATTCCAGTGAATGTGAATAAATCAGTTGAGGTCGAACATTAGTGGAATCATCCAATCAGAATTCAATGATGTAAACCCATTGTCGGAAGCAAGGAGGCCTACCATTGAGGCAGACAGGTCCCAAGTTACTAATTGGTTTCTAAGTCTAATTCATGGATGATGTGTTGAAGTCGACAGGAAGATATTCGGCGAAGGAGGGCCTTGATGTATCCCCCATCAGCAACAAAAAACTGACATAGGAAAGTGATGTAAGATGGTGAATCAAATGAGTATGGACTGAGATAGGAAATAGAAATTGGTAATACTAAAGATGGATGGTTTGAAGTGAAACTTCCCTTGAACATGATGAGGCACAACAACTGACTTGGCATCATTGACTCAACGAGTACCAAAATGTAATGTGATGACAATAAGAACACTCTTTGACTAGACGAAAAAGTATGGTGACACATGGAATTGGTATAACTCAAAGACAAGTGGATTACCCAACTGCAAGACAAGATGAAAACAGATGCCATGTTCAAGGGAGACACAAGCTTCCATAAAGGATTATCAAAAACTTGACCCAGTTCCTTCAATTGTTTCCCCCACCTAGATAGATGAGTACCTCTTTTTAATTTAATGAGCTTGAGGAGGATAACACATGCTCGATATAACTCACCTTTGGTAAGTTCCTCTTCATTTTTTTAATGAACTGGAAGAAGTAAGGGTTCATTCCCATGTGGGCCCTTCAATGTGTAATTTTAACGAGTCCAAAGAAGAAAAACTCGGTGATTTTTCATGTTTAGAGAGTCTGAAAAGAACTTAAAGGAGACTCTAGGGTTGTCTTTTTTCGTAATTTTAGTCTCCTAAGGCCGAAAAATAGATAAAATACCACTCAAAAGATGCCCTTTCAAACCTTTTAACGAGTGTGAAAGGAAGCAAGATCACTCGACAATATTTTCATGTTTAGATATTCTGAAAAGAGATTAAAGGAGACCCCATGGGGTTCCTTTTTCGTACAAGCATTACGAGTCCGAAAAAGTGATAAAATTCTACTTGGTTACATTCTCATGTTTTTGCGAGCATGAGAAAGAACAAATACTAAGCTCGGTATTGGTTTCATTTTTACACAAGCTTGAAACAAAATTAAACTATGATTGTAAACTCCTAACGTAATTTACAAAGGTTGAGACACCCATGGATGGTTGGTACTCTTCCCCCAGCTTGAAAAGATAGCGGGTTAACTCTAGAATGATAATCAAAGGCTAGAGACATGCCCCCCCCAAGCATCAATTCATTCACCAACTTTGAGGTTGTCACCAATTTCTGTACTAAATGGAGAAAAAGGATAAGGGTGGATGAAATGAAGGTTCAAATATGAGACTTAACGAAAGAATCAACTCGACATCTATGAGATATAATGAAAGACTCGACCTGACGGGAGAGGTGACTATTTCATTTTTTAATGAGCTTGAAACAGGAAAAGAACTATGCTCAAGACCTTTGTTTCATTTTTTAACAAGCTTTCCACAGAGAAGAAAAACTATGTTCAAGACCCAGGTTCAAGCCCCAGATTTCTATTTCATTTTTTAACGAGCTTGCTACAAAGAGGAAAACTATGCTCGTGACCTCTGTTTCATTTTTTAATGAGCTTTCTACAGAGAAGTAAAACTATGCTCCAAGCTCTGGGTTCAATCCCTAGATTTATGTTTCACTTTTTAATGAGCTTGTTACAGAGAGAAAAACTATGCTCGTGGCTCTAGGTTCAATCCCTAGATTTCTGTTTCATTTTTTAATGAGCTTTCCACAGAGAGGAAAACTATTCTCGTAGCTTCTATTTCATTTTTTAACAATCTTTCCATAGAGAATAGAAACTATGCTCATGACTTCTGCTCGATCATGGCTTCCAAGAGTAAAATGCCCTGGAAGGAATACATGTCAAGGGACAAACGTCAATCATGGCTTCCAAGAGATATTCACTAGATGGAAGAAAAGCACTCTGGAAGGAA
>JASDQU010101122.1:5885-16256 GCA_032191745.1 Picea mariana | reverse complement strand
ATAATTAAATTTTTCCATAAATTGGAAATTTTAATTATTTTTGAGGAAAAATGTAAAAGTTTGATCCTTGTGGATTTTGTATAGGGGTGTGAGTACTCAAAAAAAATGGATTAGGACCCCCTACACCCTTGGACCACGTTTCAACTCATTTCAACAAGTTTTTCTAGATCATTGTCCATGAGAAGTGAAATTCAGTGAAAAGTCAGCAAATAATTGACTAAGGTAAAAAAAGCTAAAAATTTTAAAAGTGTCTAAAGTAAAGAAAAGAAGTAGGGAAATGTTTTCTAATGTATTTCCTAAGTTGGAAAATAAAAAATCCACTTAGAATAACCCCCCATGGCAAGTCAAAATGGGTTTTCCCCATTCAAATATCACCCCTCAAACCCTAACTCACTACCAAAACCCTAAAAGTGCCTCTTCCTTGACTTGTTCTCTCTCTTTTGGATGGGTGACACTTATAACTCATCCAAGAGGGGTATCTCCTCTTTCCCTCACATAAAAGGAATCCCTCCCTCCTCATTTTGACATGAGTTTTTCACAACTCTATTATGCCAAAATCTCTCCCCATTCTCTCTCATTCTCTACCATTTTCTCTTGTGACTTTTGGTGCCATTTGGTAACCTTTCTTGGAGTAATAAAGTGAAGCTTTGGAGGTTCTCTTGGTGTTCTTTGGTGTTCTCTTGGTGTATTATTGGTTCTCTTCTATGGTATTTTCTCTTGGTAAGGTAAAATTATAGATTTTGTTTATCTTTGTTCCACATTGTTTTACTTGAAGAACCCTAAGCAAAGTATTTTCCTAGGGATAAATATATAGTATTTTTGCTATAGGTTTATGTGATTTTTTTTATTATTGTTTGCAAAGTTTTTTGTAGGCCTTTAGAAGATCTAACATTCCTGTCTCATTGTGTAGCAAGGGTTTACATATTTTAAGGTTGCCAAAGCTTGGAGGAGGAACTCCAAAGGCTTCATTATATTCCATATAATTTTATGTTTTACGTTCAACCTTATATTTACTTATTTTCTACTCATATTATTATTCAAATCTTGATAAAAAATTCAATATTTAAGTTCATATTTTTTTTGTAAATATTTTATGCACATATGCTAACTCAAAATTAACATTTTGTGGTGATTTCTAGCATTTTCCAGCAAGCTTTGTTTGTTGATTTATGTAGGTTTTCACCATTTAAAAGGAACATGCTACCCAAATTTGGCTACCTAAAGCTCAAGAAAAGTTCGACAAGATTTGGTACAAACCCCCCTCTCTCTCTCTCACTTTCTAAAACTATTGTAAGCAGCCCAAGAGAATCTTTTGGGCTTTCACTTTCTTTTTCTTTCAAAGTTTAAAATCCGTAAATTAATTTTAATTGTTTTCCTGCACCTTGCATTGTGCTTGGCTCTGCCATCCTTGCAAAATAGTGTTGGCTAGGATTAGAAGTTTTTTCTGATTTTTTCTTTAATTAAGTTTTTCCACCTTTGCCACAAAATCGAAAGGCTTTGTCCTCCACCTTGTGCCAAAGAAGTGTGTTTAATATGTTTAAGTTATTTATTTTAATTAATCTTTGATTGTCCACACTTTGCATGTGAGTGGCTATGCCATTCTACAAAATCGTGTTGGATTGTGCTTAAAATTTCACTTGCGCAAAGTAAATAAAATTTACCCCGCATTTGCCCCGTATTCCCTCCCCTTGTCACTTTGTGGATCTTGGGTAATAAGAAAGAGAAAAGGGTTGAGTGGATAGTTTAATTAGGCACCCATTTATGTTATTGTTTGGCCATTAAAATAAGGTGACTTGCAGAGGCCAAAATGGGTTGAAGCCATTGACAATTTCACATCACGAAGTGTCCTCCTTGTTGAGCACCCGAGCACTTTGGACTTGACCTACAGAGATAGGGGAGAACCTTGTTGTTTTTCTTATTGAGCACCCAACATTTCATATTGGCTAAGGGATAATGACTTGTGGTAGTCACATAGCTTAGGATTGCAACTCCTCACATCTAAACCACTAAGTTAAAAAGAAACTTAAAATTAACTAAAAGCAACCTAAAACACTTGCAATTTTTATTTCAACAATTCATTTTCAAGAATTTTCTTCCATTTATTTTCTAGAAGTCATTCACATTATTCTTTATTTATTATTCAAGCATTCTTTAATTATTTGGGAAGTAATTGTTTATATGTAAAGTTATTTTGTGAATAATTGTGTGGATAAATTTATTCTTTTTCTTCAAGTTGTAAAGATACAATTTTTTGTGAATATTTGTTCCATAAGTAGAATTTAATAATCTTTAGGCATCGTTCTAATTGTTTGTAAAATAAAGGTTTCCTTGTCATTAAAATATTTCATATTTCATTGATTGATTTTCATTGGGTTGGGTAACACTAATAAACACTTTAATTAACTCTTAGAAATTTAATAAACCTTCATGTAGTTTAATAGGGTCTACCCCCCTTGGCTTCCCTAAGAGTGAGCCTAGACGGAAGGAGTCCAAATTGAGGTGACAGTGGGTATGGATTCAGGTTTGTTCCTCCAAGGACACACCAAGTGGGTTGGAGACTTCTCCACGTTTATAGGCTTGTATTATGATGGAAACAACATTCAATTGTTGGGCTTCCTGCTGCAATGAAGAACCAAGTTGGGCTTGTTCCTCCAAAATGTCGATCAAAAAAGTCATGCTAAGACAAACAAGTGCACCCTCCAAGGATCTCAATTCAAAGCATCATGGAAAGTAAAATCACATTTAATATAAGAGCCACCTAAACATGTGCATGAAAATATACCTTATCAAATTAAGAAAGTTCTCAAATACCCTATGCAATTTGCCAAGTTTAGGTATGGGAGGGTTGACAAGGTGACCCATTGGGTGAATCAGTCCTAAATAATTCAAGGAGTGCTTCTTAAGTGGAAACCTCCCTAATTCGTGTTGAGAATATTAGGTGGATGGGAGTAAGACCTTTGGGCATGGGGTTCATGACATACAAGGGTTCATATTGTCACATTTATGGGTGCCTTTGTAGAGGGTGTGTTGCACTTTTGTTTTCAATGCATCCTATTTCCAATCCCACTTATTGTCATTTGTTATTTAATATGTTTCCAGGTTGAAGCCAAGGTGGGAATTCTACCTAAGCATGAAAAACATTTCCAACCTTGACTCTACTCCAGTCACATTATGCTTCCCCAAGTTGAATACAATGTGTGGGACTTCTACCTAAGAATGAAAAACATTTCCCATGCATGCTCTACCTTGTTTGGCATTTTTATATTTTTATTTTTCACGGGTCTCATCAGTTTCTTATGAGAGACATTTCATTGTCCTTGGGATCCTTGGGAGAGCATCTAGAAGGTTTATGATTGGATTTTATATTTTTCCAGCTACAAACCTCTATGCCTTAAACCCCTTCTTCCCATGAAATGAGGTACAGTCCCTTCTTGGGTCAATACACCCGAAAATCCCAAAAGATAAGGAGACGAATAAGGGGTGAAGTGATGAAAAATATTAAGTATGATTGGGAATGGAATGATGACTTGTCAAGGAGACCTCCTAGTAGAAAACCCATCCCTAAGGGTGACCACTTACTAGGGCGCAATGTCAAACACCAAGGTGAAATAGGGAAATTAGCATAACTTCCAGGAAAACATTCTATAATCAAAACCAGATTTAAATCCACATACTCAAATGCCTGAAACATTAAAATGACACTTACCACAATACATGACTTCTACCTCATGGATAAATACCCATCATCTTATGAAAGAAAGCTGATGTGGGGGATGTCATCTTCATGAATCCAGGAACTATGGTGGTGAAGCAGGTCTCTATCTGTGCATGTGTACATTATTGGTCATCTATCTCTCGGTACTCCATGTCTGCAAATTGAGGACCTAAAGACATCATATCCTTATATATGCCTAAAAATTGGGGATAACATATGGATCTTACTCAGGGAAAAGTACTCATCATAGAGTGCATGAGAACCTTAACATCTCCTAGTCGGACATGTGCCTACACTGAAACATGAAAACGTAAAATCTAGGGTGGTTCTATCACCCTATGTCCATATATATCATAAATCAAAATCTCAAAAATGACAACTAATCTAGAAAAGAAAATTTTTCATTTTTCATATAATGCGATAAGAGAGAAGCATGTAAAAAATGCAAGTAGAGAAAAATGAAATGCATCTAAACTACCATGATAAATCAAGACACAAAATGCAAGAAATAAATATGACCTACCTACTTACCTGGGGCTTGGGCCTTGAAAAAGTCGTGTACCTTGAATCTAGGATTGGAGGAGATCCCCATCCACTAGTAATGGCATATTTCTCCCGTCCAAAGTTGACAAGTAGTATTTTTCATTCTCAGACTTCTTCTTGATGAAGTAAAATCCAAGCCAAGAGTTGTCATTCTTCTGATCATATTTGGGTTTTCCCTTCCTCTTATCCCACATGAATGCAATACTTCCTTCACTATAGTTGATGTAAGGTATATTCTCGATGTAGGGGTACAAAGGCAGCTCTGTGTTGACTACATCTTTAATATCCTTCTGATGTTCTCTATCCCCTTCATCTGCTTCTTTCTTCAATATCTTGATGGACCCTGGTTGTTTCCCTTGGAATTTTCCAAGTTTATCTTTGTAATCATTCGTCCTTAGAAGTAGCACATCTATGCAGTATTCCTTCTTAAAAGGTAGGTCTCATGGATCATACTCAATGGTATTTGGAATCTCATCAAAATCATCCTCGCTAATATAATCAGGGTCATTTCAATCCAATACATGTTTCTTGGACACCTCCTAGTTATAGAGGATCTCGAAGGTACCATATCACATAGTAATGTGTGCATGAGTGAGGTCCATGCTGAGAAACCCACCAAGAGTGGTTTCCCAACTCCTTGATAAGAGTATACCCCAAACGTCTAGAACATCAAACACGACTATGTTCATGATAAGGCCAATGTGAGGGAAAACTTCCAGGTATACTTCCATGTCTTGTATGAGACCATAAACCTTCACCTTATTGGAATCAATGCCACAAACATTTCCATATGGGTGATTTGTTTTCAAAACAAGTTGTTTCATGAACTTCAAATACATCACATTTGTCAAGGCTCTAGAATATAACATGCAATTTTTCAATTGGAGACCATTTACACCAAGAGATATGTAAAAGGGAGGGTTGGTATCCCTTTGTCATCCATGGTACATGGTGTTTAAGATCACAAGAGGATATTATTCCTCATTTGGAACCTTCAATGCCTTCAACAACTCTCTTCTAAAAGAATGAACCTTGCACATATCCACCACATAAACTAACATATTCGTCTTTGAAATCATGGTTGGGAAATCTATATTCAATTGAATCTCTTCTTCCTATGTCTGTTTTGGAGTCAATTCTTTAACTTGAGGTAGGGATAGTGGGAGAACTTTCTTTTCTATCTAGGGATCCATTTGCTTTTGTTGAAGTGGAGCTTGATTTGTTGACTGAGATGTTTTTTTCTCTTTTGAAAATTGTGGAGGAATGATAAGAATTTTATTTCTCCGTGCATAGATCAAGATCTCCCTTTTCTTTAGTTATTTCCTCTTCTCTTCATTCAATTGATTAAGAACTCTGAGCCATCCTTATCTGATCAATATGTTCTCATATAATACCTACGGGTCTATCATAATATTCATCCTGAAAGGAAAATATTGTATCCATGAAATTGATATTGTCATGAGACTCTTCTTCTCATCTTGGACACTCTTCCTCTGGGTGAGGTTCTCGGCAAGAAGAGAACCATGGTAATTCCTCCAAGGTCACCATCCCAACAAGATTCAGTGTTTCATGAGCCTTTGCAACTTGTTGAATCTTTTCCTTCCAACCCATAGGTTCTTTCCTAAAAAATGGATGTCTGGGAGTAGACTGATTTATTTCCAAAGTTGTCAACCGACTCATAACTTGATTTTGAGTTTGTACAAACTAAGTATTCATCTTATCAATCTTTTGAGCTATGAGAAAAATTGGATCTAGTGCACTTTTGTAGTTGTATTTTCCTTTGGTTTTTTTTTGGAACGAGGATACTAAAAAGGATCAAACATGGAGCACATAATATTCTCTTCAATTTCTACGCTATACTCCTTAGATTCTTCCAAAGTGCGGGGATTCTTGTCCCTCAGGATGAAACCAAATTTCCCTTCAAAGGAATTGATATAAAGGATATGAGTAGCTACTATGGTAGGGTGCAAATACTAAGGGATTTGGCTGTGCAGTTTTTCAAATGTGGTATCAAACTCACTAATTGTTTCATTCTCCTTTTTCTTTATCTAGTTGAACTGGCTCATTGGCATATTGTTGTCTTTCTTCAGTGACCACCTGCTTTTGAACACCTTAACAAAGTCTTTGTAAGTGGTAAGGTGATCCTCTGGTAATATTTCAAACCACCTTTGGAAATCTTCAGTTAGAGATGTTGCTAGCAATTTCATTACAATATCCTCATGTTCCACTCCTTCATTTTGCATGTCTCAACCGATGGCATGTAGATTTTTTCTACATTCATTACATTGTTCCCAACAAAATTTGGCGACCATTTGTTGATTTCCTTAGGCATGGTATTGGGATATCTAGCGATGGATACCATGTTCAATGGCCTATAGAGGCCCTTTTCCCAAGGATGAGCCATTGGTGTAAGTGGGAGATTATCGTGAAAGAGTTGTTTGACAACGGAGGAATGTAGAGGAGGCCTTCTTTGGTAAGTTTTGGCAGGTTTGAATATTCCAAGGGGAAGGGTTTTTCTGGATGAAGTATTTTGGGAAGGTGGAGTCACTAGATGATTCTTATCTCATCACAAAAGGAAATGGAAATGGAACTTCCCTCGAGTGGATTCACCAGGAAAACTAGAGAAAGACTTTGGGATATTTTTCCAAAGTGTCATTAGGGCACAAAAGAGTATTCAAAATCCTCCCCGAAAATGATGCCAAAATTTTATCACACAAACTGTAGGTTTGGAAAAGCTTGACCCAATCCACAAGATGGAAATAACTGTGGAAGAGTCTACCCACTATCACCTTAGACAAACCCTCCCCTTGCTTTAATGAAGGATAAATTCTACACAAGGGGGAAATCCTGAGTGACCCTAGGGGGAAAGGAGATGGAAAATGGAGTTATGGAAGGTGATTCCCCTATAGGTCAAACTACAAAGTGGAAGATGGCTTGGGAATACATCTTGAACATGGTTAATGGTTTCCAAATTCTTGAGTACCTACAGAAGATAGGTATACCTGCTCGAGACAAGAGAAGAAATAGTATACAAGGACAATATTCCAATGGAAAATCAAGTGAATCTTGTTGTCCTAAATGACAATAGTGAACAAATGTGTATATCAGCAATGAAAGAAATTAATTACTGTCGAAATAACCATCAAAATTGTCAAATAATTATTGGAGAATGAAGCACTAAACCAATAGATAAATTTCAAATACTCAAGCACAAACTTTGATGGTGAAAGAGGGTTGTTAGATAGTGTTTTTGGAGAATAATTGTAACAACCAAGTAGTTGTAGAAAACATTTTCTATAGCAACAAGTTTCAACCACGAAAATTAGCAAGCAATGTGAGAAAAAATTAACCAATAAGTAGTAGAATGATAATAGTGGCTTACAAGCAAATTTCCATAGTTAATATGTAAGTAAAAGTAAGAAATAGAGTATGTTTTTCTGCAGCTCTAATGGTTGTAGCTTTTGATTGATTGTAACTCAAGAAATACTAGGATAATCAAGACACATTAATGGATTTAGCAAGCTTAAGACACCAAGAAAATATTCCAACTTGAACAAGATCAATATCTCTCAAAATCATGTTTACCAATGCAAGTAATTTATTTCTCCAATGCAATAAATGATTAGTGCCTTTCCAAATGGGTTATGGAGTATTCTTCTATTATGTTAGGCCTACTACTTCTCAATGGGTATAATCCCTTTTACTCCCTTGATAAAGTAACCCTAACAAGGTAAAGTCTAGGAGGGTGTAAGTCATTTTACTCCTAGAAACCTTTGTAACAACCTTTTTAACCAAAAAAAATGATAAAACTTGGTGGAGGGTATATGCCCATATATTCCTCTAAGGATATAGCCAATAAAAACCATGGAACAAGAAAGAATAGCTAACAAAATGTAGATTTTCCTTACAATTCCAAGAGCATGGAAGACAAAACCCTAGTTATTAAGAAATTTCATCACCATATCAAGAGAAAGATCCTCCAAGAGATATCACACCACTTTACTCCACAATACAAATGATAAACATATCATAAAAGAGAGAGAGTGTGTGATATTTCCCAAGAGGGGTGCAAATTTCAGCCAAGTAGATCTTCTAGTGTGAGAGAGTTATGTTCCAATGAAATGAAATTGATCCTTATTTATAAAAAACTCCTAAAAAGTGTTTATCCACATAAATTAGGGTAAACCACAAAATAAGGGAGCCATGCTCTCTTTATTTTTCCCCTTTACAAAATAATTTTAAATTTAATTTTAAAAATCCACATAAGAAACCCTAAGAGGTGACATCAATCCTCTCTAGGGTGACATTTTGACACTTTAGAAAGTCGTTGAGAAAAGGGATGAGGTCATTGGGCCTCCTAAGGCTCCTTATTCATGCACTAGGCTCATCTCTGTGATGCAAAAGGTCTTCCTCCTCCAAAAATTCCAAGTGTCCATCAAAACAACATTATCACCACCAAAAACCTATCCCTAGATTGACGTCAATCCCTCCAAAGTGACGTTTTAGCATTCAAAGGAAAATGTTTAGGCTTTCAAAGGCCAAGTGAGATCCTCCAAGGTCTCTTCCTTTGCCTCCAAAGGCAACTTTCATCTATTGTATTGCCCCAAGGTCTGGGCTATGACATCCAACCGGTGTAGGCCCAAGTTATGCTTGTTCCTATTCGACAACACATGTATTCCAACAGAGGATGAACACCTTCAATAACCACTCACACAACCAGATAAAAGATCAACACACTAATGTTTTGATATGCTAAAACCCTTACGGGGAAATATCCACGGCCCTAGCCAACACGACCACTTGGAGCAGTTTATTAATGCAAAAGAAAAAGATTATAGAGAGATTTTACAGGAGAGTTTCTCACAATCTATCATCGGCAAATGACCCTCCATGCTCTTTAAATACAAATCATGGACCAATTGATTGCTAAGCCACAGATCAATGTTTGTTAATATCGAGGAGCATATGAATCATCGAATCACTCTATGTCAGTAAAATATTATGAACGTCGGATTTCCTAACTACAAATGTGTACTAATGCATACTAAAGAAACACAATTTTACCTAACGACACATTAGACCAAGTAAATCTTAACTAACTCTTAAGTGTCTCAATATCCTAACATTCCCCCTTAAGAACAACTTGGGATAGGATTGATGGAATTACAATATGGACACAATAGGTTAAGGAAAGAGGAATTAAATCCTATTCCCCCTTGATGGAAACTTCCTAAACTCCTAACATAGATCGAAGTTTGGAAAAATTCACTTCTGTAAGAGACTTTGTGAAATTGTCTACAACTTGATCTTTTGTAGGGAAAAAGAGTACTTCAATAACTTGATCATGAATGAGATTTCTGATGAAGTGCATGTGTATCTCTATGGGTTTTTTATGCTAATGTTTAACTGGGTCTTTGGCAATCTTGATGGCACTCTGATTTTTGCACCAAATGTTGGTCGTGTGCTACTGTTGGAATCCAAACTCTAAAAGAATTTGTCGAAGCCATTAGGCTTCTTGAATTGTATTTACCATTGCTCATTACTCTTCTTATGTTGAAGAAAGTGCAATAGTCTATTGTTTCTTACAGAACCAAGTGATAGGTCCTGAACCAAGGCTGAAAACATAACATGCAGTATAATTCCGATCATTAGGGTCGCTAGCCCAATTTGAATCAGTGAAACCAACCAATAAAGGAGTCTCGACTTAACTGTAATGTATCTCGAACTGAATTGTACCACAGACATAGTGAAGTATCCTTTTAGCTTCTTTTCAATGGATTTCTTGGGGTGTTTTCATATACTGGGAAACAATACCAACAACAAAGGAAATATCAGGATGTGTATGAGTAAAGTATAAGAGGCTACCAACTAATTGACGGTACAAGGTGGAATAAACTTTAGGAGAAGTACAGATGGCATCAATATTGACTCCAGACTGGAAGGGAGAAGGGGATGGTTTACAATAGTCCATGTGAAATCAATGAAGAAGGTCACAAGCATACTTATATTGGGAAAGAAAAATTCCTTCATTGGTTTGCAAAACTTGGAGGCCAAGGAAATAGTGCAAAAACGCCTAATTCTGTCATTTCAAATTTCTTCTTAAGGATGGTTTT
>JASDQU010101121.1:499869-513644 GCA_032191745.1 Picea mariana | reverse complement strand
ATTTCTCATATAATTGAGCCACGGGTTGGCATCTAATCCCATTTGTTAATTTGCTAAGTTGTTGGTGTAAATCTCATTGTGTAAACCAAGTTATACAACCAATTTGGTGTTTTCTCTATCACTAGTTCAATTAATTGGCTAAGTAATCATACTCCTATAATGCTTCCCTTTTATTGGTCCAAGCCTACTCACCCTCAACCAATGTGTTCTTTTAACTCATTAAAGCATTCATTTGATTGATTGATTGATTGTTGGGATGATTTCCTTGCTTGTGCATTGTGTGGGACCTTTGATATAGCCAAAAATTGTTTTTTATGCCCTCAAGCTAAGAGTTATATTTTCTACCTGCAACCAAGGTTACATCTATAATCATTTGAATGCCTTATGTGTAACTAAGTTACCCTTAGCCACACACTATAAACCAATAATCATATACATTTGAATTATGGAATGTAGTGATGGTGATGAGGAGTGGGGATTTCTTTGGAATCGTAATTTAACCACGGGGACTTCACCTTGTTAACCAATATCTTATCACATTCTTTCATAAAATGGGTTTTTAAATAGTGAAAAAACAATTCAATGTATTGTAGTATGTGGAGGTGATGCAAGGTATCGAGGGATTTATAGGTATTGGGGGGTATAAAATGGGGTATCTAGTAAAAGTAGTTTTTTTTCAATTGGAAAAATGGATTGGGTGGTGAGGTTCAACACAATGATTTTGGGAGGTATTTATTAATATCTAGTGAAATTAAGGGTATTCTTTAATATCCCATGAATGCACATACTATGTCATAGGTTCACTAAGTGAAGACCCTGTGACCCAATGACTTTAACATATGTGTGTGTGTGTGTGTGTGTGTGTGTGTGTGTGTGTGTGTGTGTGTGTGTGTGTGTGTGTGTGTGTGTCTCTCTCTCTCTCTCGGAGAGAGAGAGAGAGAGAGAGAGAGAGAGAGAGAGAGAGAGAGAGAGAGAGAGAGAATTGGTAAACACATTAAGTGTTGGGTTGAAGAGAGAGAGAGAGAGAGAGAATTGGTAAACACATTAAGTGTTGGGTTGAATATTGTAAACTCCCAATCATCCACATTTTCAAAAAATAAATGCATATTGTATGTTGAATGGTGAATAACAACTTAATGAATTTCTATGTTTGATATTTCTTTACAACATGGTGCATTGTTTGGTTGGAATAATGCATCTAAGAGTGGGCTAGCTTTGTTGATGGTATTGACCTTATCTACCACAATCAATTAAACCACTTTAAATCCAAATTGGAATTGAGCCATTCCTCCATCTTGTTCAGTGAATAGAAAGCAAAAAAGAAGAAGCTTTGAATTCAACGTTAACAAAGTAATTGTGAGACAATMAAMTTTTATTTTTGCAAAAGCATCCATGTTGATGAGATGGATGGGCCATAGGCCTACTGTTTACAAATCATTATTAAGTTTTAATGCCAAAAATCCCTCAAGTGTGCATCCATTAACTCTAAATCATCTCAATACTTGGTAAATTTGTACAAAAATCCAATTATTGAGTGGGCAAGGTCATTTTCACTTTCTCATTCGGTTGAGAGATTTAGTATTTGGGATATTGGGTACATATTCATTTTCATTGGACACCCCTAATTCCTTAGGAACCACACATTTTGTCTTTGAGAGAGAATCCCCCACCAATCAAATCTAAGACATCGATCTGAATCAATGGGTATGTTAACATATATCTTTGTCACATCATCATCATCATGAGGATGAGAACAATAACGATAATTATGTTGATGATGATAACGATGATGGTGATTATTTCCCTCCACTCAAGAGGCTTTTGGGTTGGATCCCTTCATGCCCATTAAGTTTAATGGTATTATGGTTGAACAAGTGCAATCATCATCACGTTGACGATGATGATGATGAAAATGATGACCACAATGATGATGACCATGATTATGAATGTAAATATCATTGTGTTAGTGGGTTGGGATAGGGTTAGTGGGGTTATAGAGACTAGTAAGTTAGGTTTATTAAGTTATGTGGTTATTAGTTTGGGGATATTGGGTTAGTTGTTTAGGGGGTTAGTAATGGATTATATTGCATTAGGGGTTAGAGGCTATTATATTAGGCATTTGTAGTGAAATGATTAGTAGGTTATTATGTTAAGGGTAAGGGGTTGGTTGGATACTGTTCAAAGACTTTATTAAGTAATATGAGTGAAAGGGGGAAATTGCCTTAGGCGTCACCAGGGTGAATATGCATGTGTCAAATAGTTATGGGTTAGAGGGTTATGGGTCGGTGCGGTACTAGGTCAACCATATCATTGACTACAATGACAATGATCCTTCAAAAGTAGAATCACTGAGCTTTCTAATAAAATTCATGAATCATAAAGTAATTTTGAAACTAAGAAAGAAAAGACAATTGGATTAAATGTCTCTCTAGAAGAGGAGAAAACAACAATTCAAAACTTACATGTATGAATTTCATAGAAGGAAAAGGATCATATAGCATCAAATGAAGCAATATAAAGATGAAGAAGACATTGGTAGAAGTAGAAGCAATATAAAGATGAAGAAGACATTGGCAGAAGTATTGACAAAGTATCAAGTAATAAATGTATGATTAAGGCTAGGCATTTGAAATGGGATTGAATTATCAATTAAGTGAACCTATTCAAACCACATTTTAATGCTTTCCATTTAATACAAAATTTTCAAATGAATATTGTCTCAAAAAGATGATATGGCCAGTTGAGTGATACAATTTCTTAATAGTGTGTCTAGGGAGGTTTTAGTGCCTTATGAAATTAATGACATAACAATTATTATTATGAGTGCTGAAAATTTGATTACTGAGAGGAATGTGATACAAACAACACAAAACAAATGTAATGGTGTTGATCATGCTAGTAAATCCTTTAAGGACAAGTTGATACCTTTGTGTAAATTTGGTTTACCCTCTCCTTGGATTTTTCTATGGCAATTTTTTCTTATCATAGGATATTAATGTAATATTAAGGTGTGAAATTGGGATAATTAAACAAGGACAATGCAAGTCACATTTTTCATTTTGATTATTAAGGGACGAATTAAAATTTTAAGAAATGATGACATACCTTTTTGGGAAATTATTAAACTTTTATTTTTATTTGATCATCATCAAGTTATGGTGTGAAACGATGTCAAACCAAAAGGTCTAATTGAATAACCATAATGAAGTCATGATCGGCGACCATTGTCAATTTTTGGATAGGAAACCTATATAATTTTTGGTATACTACTTCAACATGTGGCAAGCATCCAATAGATTCAGAGGCTTTGGATATTTGAAAATAAAAATCAAGAGCTCTGGAGCAGTTCGCTACTCCTCAAGCAATTTTCTAAATGAACATGGCAATGGAGGAGTTAAGGAGTGGTTTTTTCAACATTGATTTAAGGTGAATCAAAATATGATAGGTGGAATTCTAACACTCTTATGATGTCATAGCAATTAATATTGTTGGGAGTGCAAGGTTATATTTTCAAGGATCATTTTACAAAGTCTTTTCACATGAATAACATTGAATTTCCATAATTTTGTTGTTGCCAATTCAAAGTTTTGGTGAAGACCAATTTATGTTTCAAGGTTAGCTAATTTTAAAGTTTCTAAAGGCTCATGATCATCTTTTATATTGAGTAAGTCTTATTTTTTTTTATGTGTAATGCATTTCCTAAGGAAAACTATCAGACGCTTCTCCTCAGTTTGAGAATGACACCTAAGGTAAACTGGATTTTATAGAAGCTTGAAGCTTTTTCAACAAATATACTCATAAATATCTCAACATGTCACTTGCAAGAATTGAATATGGGTAAGAAAGATAGCACTCCTCTCAACCTCCTAGGCTAGACCCAATTGACAATCAAGTAAGTCCCCTAATAGGTCATCACGTTAATTTGTACTAAGGTCCTCATATTTTCTACTTTAAAATGGGTCAAAATAAGAAGAAGCATACTACTCATGCGAAGCCTTCCTTACCTCCTATCGAACATGAGAACTTGATTGATGTCTATGAATATGTAATTGATCTTGTAATTTCAATTGATACCACTTACAATTTCAAACAATAGCTTTACACCCTAAGTTGTTTCCAAAACAATATTGATCCTTGAAGGTTCTTCCCCATTGAATGATAATGTTTTAACCATTGAATTCAATAGCAAGCCAATTTCATTGAAAGAGAATTTTTAGGCAAATACCTTCCAATTAGGGTCAAAATTTCAAATTTAACCCCTTCATTTCAAGATTTTGTCTTTCTAAAACCATCCAAACAAGTAATTTCAATGATATTTTTTATTCTAGGATGTGATGATGATATGCTAAGCATGATGGAAGGAATTTCCCACCTTCTAGGTTACCTCCTATCCAACACTATTATGTTGAGTGCCTAATTAATGGCATTCATGACAAATGGTGTAATTTCTTAGTGTAAAATTATTTTAGATAACAATCCTATCTAGTTTATCTACACCTTTTCTCCCAAGTCCCAATTTTTAACACTTATATCTAAATAAGTTTGTTCAGTGAGGTAACCCCTTCCCAAAGATTAAATAGACTTCATTGGTTAGAAGGCAAGCTAAAAATTAAAGGTTTAAAACGTTTATTAATAAATTCATGTATTTCAGATCATATAACATTTCATGGAAATCATCCTCCCATAATGCCTCTTAAATGTAAGAAATTGCTACGACTTGGCATTGATACAGGGGTAAGACATTGGTATCCCTATCAAGACCACACAATTCTTAGGACCTATGGCTCCAAAGTAGAACCATATTTTTTGTTATCTTACCTTATCCCTGGAATATTTGCATTGGAATATATCAAGTAAGGTTGAGTGTTGATCATTTGCTTTTTACCTCCAAGCATCAAAAATATTATTTTACTTTACATGTTGAAGTTCATTTTTTTGTCGTTAAAGTCAAATCAGCTCTAACCAATGTGAATAAGATTTTCAGCTCTTACAATTTCAATATGGGAGAATATTGGCATTACGATCCTTGTCATGTTATCTCTAAAAGAAGAAATTTGAACATAACTTTACCCTATATTCATCATTCTAACTTGGAATTAGAGAGAATGTCAAATAAGGAATATTGAAGTGAAGTACAAAATATTATTGAAGTAAAAAAATTACAACCTAAAATGACAACAAAGGTCAGGAATTAAGTAGCACCCAACATTGATATTCTAGTTGTGCAACAAAKTTCTAAGTTTGAGGTTGTTATGCTAGATAAGGATGAAGTTTCGAATGAATTTGAAAGGGTAGCAGAATCAATATCTATCATGGTTTTTAATAAAGATGGTAATGAACAAATATTTAAAGCAAATAAGAATGAAGTTGTAAGTGAGAAAATATTGCCAATTAAGACTCCATAAAAGCAACATATGGGAAATAAGAGAAAAGTTGAGAAGAATTTAAGTGAGATTGTTTCAATTTGATTAAATAGAATATGACAAGAAGAAACCAAACGAGGCTAATTTTAAGAAGCTTAAATTGCTTAATAAACAAGCTCGAAAAGCACCAAGTATTCCAAAGCATGTACCTAAGAGTTTAGAAATTTATAATGTTATAGAGTTGCAAGGTGAAGATTGAAGCGAAGAAATTCATGAAGCCTCCTTATTTTTGAAGGAGCATTTTGAGAAATAAATTCCTATAAGACCTCTTGTTTTAATAAATATAATTTCAACTAAGCTAGTCTATGAGATTTTTGTAGAAGCAGTGCCCCTAGGCAAAGACTAACACCGAAGGAACGCCAAACCTGGTGATCAGATGCTACTCCAAAAACTGGATAACTGCATTCTCGTTCACGTGGGTCAATGGGATAGCTTCTGTCCACCTGGTAAATTAGTCCATAGCTGCATCTGCACCTGTCTCGAGTGGATCGATCGACAGCATTAACTATCGGTCTACGTCGATGATGTTTTAAAACCAAATCTAATATAGTTTCATTTGAACTCAATCCAAATTTATTTTATGAAATGGTTGAAGTGAGGTAGAAATCTAGTCACTTAAAGAATAAGACACCCCTTGTGCATGACCTAAATTTTATAGTTATTACACTTGAGTTATATGGTTTCAAGAGATGGTGTTTTGGACTCGTCATATCCTTGTTGGATCATTAGTGATGACTGATTATTCTAGACTTATATGATTTTTTATCATAATTTGATGACTCCTTATGATTACTTGATGATGGGTAAGAACAATAATGTGATTCAACTGTTTTTATGCTACTTATGGATAAATGGTACTAATGACATGTATATGCATCACAACTGATATGATATCTTGATTCATGATCATGTTGCATAAGTATTCTTTTTAGTAGACTAATATGTGATAGGTTGAGACATTGATGATGGACAGGAGTATTATATCCAAGGCTAGGGCTCGTAATCCAATGATGATGATGTTGGTTCGGTGTTATATTCTTTGTATGTATGTGGGGGTGTGTATCAGATTTGACAACTACATCTAACGATCCATCCCTAGTAGTTTTTTGGGCGTTTTTTTCTATTTTAGTGTTTTCGCTATTTTTAGTGGTTTTCTAAATTAATATTGGATTAAGGGATTAGGGTTTTGGTAGTTGTGGAATACCTAAAATATTGTGTATATATTGTATTGTGAATGGTGAAATTAATACATTGAAGAGTTGAGAGGTGTGACACCAAGGAAGGTTGGTTTTCTCTTGGTTAAGGGTTTCCAGTGTAAATCTATGTGTACTATGTGTATGAGTCATTGATTACTTTATGTTTTTCTCAAGAATCTGTATGTATTCCTTTACTTCACAGATTTATAACTTGCAAGTGGTATCAGAGCACATTTTTTTGGCTTCAAGGGGATGCCTTTGTTGTTGATGGTTTGGCTCAGTCTTGATAGATCAAGTTTATCTAGGGTTTTTGATAAACCCAGGTTCAATGGGAGATTTTTAGTGGTGATTGTGTGTTGAAAGATAATGGCAAGCAGTTCTAGATTAAAGATTGAGAATTTCAACGGTAAAAACTTTGAGCTATGGAAGATCAAGATGGAGGACCTTCTTTTGGACAAAGAACAATGGATAGATGTGGAGACTAGTACATGAACTACTGGTACATAGCCTATTGGTACACAATATACTAGTACACAAAGTACTAGTACTCAATCTATTGGTATGTCGAAAGAAGATTAGGAGAAGCTGGATAGAAGAGAAAGGAGTGTGTTTCAACTCTTCCTAGAAGATTCGGTGTTACTAAATGTGTCGGGAGAATCTACAACCAAGGAACTATGGGAAAATTTGGGGAATTTGTATCAGTTAAATTTCTTGGTAAACAAGTTTTTTCTTCGAAAGAAGTTGTATCATCTTAGGATGCAAGATGGAGATTCTATGACAAGGCATCTAAATTCCTTCAATACTATGGTAATTCAACTTGGATATGTTAATATTACGCTTGCAGAAGAAGATAAGTGTATTACTTTGTTATGTTCTTTTTCAAACTCCTAGGATGTAGCAATTGGTAGTACCACTCAATCTACATTGAAGTATGAGGATGTAGTTTCATCCTTGTTATCAGAAGAGATGAGGCGGAAAAACATGGATAGTCATAGCACAAATGCTTTATCTGTAAGAGGTCATCCCCAAGATAGGAATACAAATAAGTCTTCAGGGGGAGATATAAATCTAAAGGTAGATCTAAATCCCTAGGAAAATATTTGAGGAAATGTTGGAAAAGAAGTAAAACTGGGAATTATAAGAAAGATTCCAAGTCTAAGAAAGTTGATAAAGCAAAGGGATCCGATGATACCTCTTCCACAGAGGAGAAAACCTCCACATAAGAAGGAGGTAATTTTTACTTCGCATCCATAGGTATACATGCATATCGTCATGTATGGTTGATCGACTTAGGTGCATCATTTCATATGACTCCTCACATGAAGTGGTTCAGTGAATATAAAAAGTATAATGGTGGTGATGTCTTCCTAGGAGATGACTCGATAGCCAAAATCACGGGATGTTGAAGGGTTAAGTTGTTGCTAAAATATGGAAGGATTAGAACTCTCCTTGGAGTTATGCACATTCTAGATCTATCTAGGAGCCTAATATCTGTAAGTAAGTTGTATGATGCAAGTGTGAATACTTTATTGGGAAAGGGAACTTGCAGGATGGTACGAGGAGCAATGGTGTTGATGGGGGGAGTTCGATGTGGAACTCTGTATGAGTTATTGGGAAGAACTTATATTGATGGGTGTAATAGTTCTATTGTCTCTGAGTAGTGAAATAAAGAAGACAATATCCATACTATCCCTGGAAAGAATACCATGCTATAGAATTAAACACTGGAACATATTGGAGAAAAGGGCCTTCGAACACTACACGATAAAGGTATGCTTGAAGGTGTGTCTAATTGAACCCTAGATTTTGATTTCTATGAACATTGCATATATGGTAAACAAAATCGAGTAATATTCCCATCTGGTGCTACAAGAGAAAAGGGGGTCTTAGAATTAATACACAGTGATGTGTTTGGACATGTTCATGTTCCATCACTAGGTAAATATGTGTATTGTGTTTCATTCATAGATGATTTCTTAAGGAACACGTGGATTTATTTTCTTCGGAAGAAATCTGAGGTGTTTAATAAATTTAAAGAGTTTAAGGCTCTGGTAGAAAATCAGACAGAAAATAAAATAAAGGTGTTGAGGACAGATAATGGTGGATAATTTTGTGGGAATGAATTCGAAGAGTTTTGTAAGAAGTGCAGTATAGAAAGGAAGAAGACTATTCCATACACACCTCAATAGAATGGGGTTGCAGAAAGGATGAACACGACGTCGATGGAAAAATCAAGGAGCATGCTTAGTGGTGTTGGGTTAGGATAGGAATTATGGGCAGAGACAATGGGTATTGTATGTTACATGGTAAATAGATCACCCTCATCAGCGTTGGTGGAAAAAACTCCACATGAAGTATGGACTAGTAAGAAACCCTCTCTTGAACATCTCAGGGTGCTTAGTTGTGATGTTTATTTACATGTTCCAAAGGAAAACAAAAGTAAGTTGGCTAATAAAGTCGAAAAGTGTATCTTTATTGGTTATAAATATGGTATGAAAGGTTATAAGTTTTGGAACCCATAAACTAAGAAGATTGTTTACAGTCGGGATGTTGTTTTTAGAGAGGTTAAATATGTTCCCAAACAATAATTCCTACCAAGGAAAGAAGAACCTGAGAAAATAGAGTTTGAGTTGGATGATGCAAAATATGAATCAACGGAAGAAGATGAATCAAAAGAAGAAGAACCTCATACTCCAGTATTGAGGAGATCAATGAGGTAAAGAAGGAAACTAGAATGGTATAGTCCACTTGATTTTCATGCTAATTTTTCTTTATATAGTACTGATGATGATCCCAGAGCTATCAGGGAAGTAGTGAATTCAGAGGATAGTAAACTCTGGAAGAAGGCCTTGGTCGAAGAGATGGATTCCTTGGATAAGAATGAAGCATGGGATATAGTTGAGTTGCCAACTAGAAGAAAGGCCATTGGTAACAAATGGGTGTTTAAGAAGAAGTTGAATGAAAAAGGAAAAGTGGAAAAACACAAAGCTCGGTTAGTAGTAAAAGGTTATTCCCAGGTAAAGGGAATTGACTTTGGTGAATTTTTTTCTCATGTTGCCAAGTTAACTTCTATCATATTTCTTTTATTTGTTGTTGTTGCTTTTGATTTTGATGTAGAATAGATGGATGTGAAGACAAAATTCCTACATGGGGATGTGGAAGAAGAAATCTACATGAAACGTCCAGAAGGATTTGTAGTGAAGGGAAAGAAAGAGTTGGTATGTAAGCTAAAGAAGTCACTATATGGTCTGAAGCAATCACCTAGGATGTAGTACCAAAAGTTTGATGCATACATCCTTGGACTGGGATTTGTGAGAAGCAGTGTTGATCACTATGTCTATTCCAAGAAGTTGGTAATCACTCCATTTATGTAGTGTTGTTGTATGTCGATGACATGTTGTTGGTGGTAAATAACATGGATGTTATCAAGGAGGTGAAATCATAGCTATCCTCCAAATTTGACATGAAGGATATTGGTGTTGCTAACTTCATTCTAGGAATGGAGATTAAAAGAGATCGTGCAAACAAGAAACTCTATTGAATCAGAGAAAATATGTTGAGATGATATTGCAGAGGTTTAATATACAGGAAAGTATATCGGTCAAGGTTCTTATTCTTGTAGGTGTAAAGTTATCTACATATCAGTGTCCCAAGACATAGGAAGAGGAAGAGGACATGTCCCATGTTCAGTATGCTATTGTGGTTGGCAGTTTAATGTATGAGATGGTATGTACTAGATTTTACATTGCACATGCAGTGGGAGCTTTGAGCAGGTATATGTCAAAACCACAGAAGGAGCATTGGACAACAGTAAAGAGGGTTTTCAGGTATTTGTGTGACACTTATAGTTATGGATTGTGCTACCAAGGAAGACCAGGATTGAATAGAGTGTTGGAAATACATGGGTTTGTTGATGCAGACTGGGTTGGAGATCTGGATCACGGAAGATCTACAAGTGGGTATGTGTTTAATCTATTTGGAGGAGCAATCAGTTGGATGAGAAAAAGGAAAGTTGTAGTGGCACTCTCAACTACAAAAATTGAATACATGGCAGCCACTCATGCATGCAAGAAAGCAGTATGGTTACATATATTGTGTTCAAGTATTGGGTTGGTACAACAAGCACTAAGGTTAGATTGTGACAGACAGAGTGTAATCTTCCTGGCAAAGAACCTAATTTATCATTCAAAGATAAATGATATTGATGTCCAGTATCACTTTGTGAGAGACATGGTTGAAGACAAGAAGGTGTTGTTGGAGAAGGTTGTCATTTTGAAGAATGTTGCAGATTCATTGAAAAAGTCAATGAGCTCCGAGAATTTTTGCTAGTGTAGAGAAACAATGGGTATTGTTTCCCTAGATTGTTGACTATGCAATCATGTGACCCCTTGTATGCAAAGAAAACAAACAGTGGGAGAATGTTGGGTATGTGTTTTCTTCTTTGCATGTGTGTGCAGGGGTGCATCATATTTGGAAATTGTGTCTGATGATCCCTCCCTAGTAGTTTTTTGGGTGGTTTTTGAAATTTTTAGTGGTTTCTAAATTAATCCTTGATTAACGGATTAGGGTTTTGGTAAATGTGAAATACCTAAAATATTGTGTATATATTTTATCTCAAATGGTGAAATTAATACAATGAATATTTGAGAGGTGCAACACCAAGGAAGGTTGGTTTTCTCTCGGTTAAGGTTTTCCAGTGTAAATCGTGATGTACTATGTGTATGAGCCATTGATTACTTTATATTTTTCTTAAGAATTTGTATGTATTGATTTACTTCACGGGTATAAAACTTACAGATGAAAACCCTGACTTATTGTTAAGAAGCCTTAGGAATGGGAAAATACTTGAAAAATGACTGCAAAATTTAATTGGGATGACAAGGGGAAAAGGAAATGAGTTGTAATTTACTTTTACCTTTCCAGGGACACTTGTAAAGTCGCTCATAAGACTAATTTATTCCTTAGATAAGTTATTTGGGGGAAGGGGAAGGTGCTTACACTTGATAACCATTGTGTTTTAAAAAAAAAAAAACTTCTTTCAAAAGGGGATGGCATGATAGAAACTTATGGTGTTTTCTATAATGAGAAAGAGATATTGATTATTGGGACTGATCTACGCAATCTTGTTGTTATTATTTATGACTCTTGGGATGCCATGGATGAGGGGAATATACCAAGGGGATGAAAGTGGTAGTAATATCCTCATAGAATAGAGGGGGTGCCACTGTTGGGGACTTTTGCCAAGGGGTTGTAAAGTGGTAGTAAGACCCTTGTTGAGATAATTGTCATGTGAATTGTATACCCTATTCCTTATCCTCATTTGGACCCAATTCCTAATCAAGGGGAACTTGATTGAATAATCCATTTTCATTGGTAGGAAGGAAATACTACCTTGGATGTGTTTCCCCACCTTGGCATCAGAATGATTATGGGATTAAACTAGATGCAACACTTGGAATTTGTACAGCTAAGAACTTCAGGTACTATGTGATGTTTTGAATGATTGATTATGAAGTACTATTTGTATATGAGATTAGTGATAATTTGTTACATTATTTTATTTGGTTTGATTATGGATTCTTGTACACTAGGCAAAAGGAAACAAAAAAAAAATGGTTGTATAACATACAAATTCCGACCTAGATTGTTTCAAGGAAGCATCAATATGCTCAGTTTTTTTCCTAAAGTTCCAATATTCTAACCAATCGTTGATTATGAAAATGGGAAATTCAAGATGGTTGTCCTTTAGCCAAGAGAAACAAAAAATAAAGATAATATTCAAGCTCGTGAATATGATTCAACAAGTGTTCATGTTGATCTAAATATATTAGATATGGTAGAAGGACATAAGTTGAGTCGGGAAGTAGTTTCAAAAGAATTGATCCATGCCACTATGGATGTTTGAAAGTTTCAAAATATGTTTACAAGACTAACTAAATAGCAGGAACAAGAGAAAGTTGTCAATAAAGCTAGACTTGCTGATTTTTAGGAATTGGAGGATAAAATTGTTGTTTTAGCTTTTGTTCCTATTATGTTGATATTATTAAATAATTAATGAAGGCTAAATTTTTTAAGATTTAGGCATTAAATTCAAACCTATACATTCTAGATGTAGATCATGTACAAGGCAAGGAGTTAGTTGCTACTTATGAAGAAAAGGAAATGTTGCTTAGTAATAATGCCAATCCAAATGAGTGGTCTCATTAGCTTGGCCTTAATATAACTTCCTTGATTATTGAGAAGAAATCAAATGAGATCTAGAAAAGTATTCAAAAATTCAAAGAGTACAAAATAAAATTGTTAAGAATGCTCCATGTACAAAATATATCTTTAATGTTCTTCATCTACCTAAGAGTTTTCTACCAAAGACAAGCCATGCATAAAAGGTTATCAGGTAGTAATGGGAGTTCAGATGATTCATCTAAACATTAATCTTCTTTCAAAAGTAGAATTAATGAGATTTTTTATAAACTTCAAGAATCAAAGAATAATCTTGTAGTTGGGAAAGAAAAGATGATTGGATTAAATTTGGCTTTGAAGGATAAGGTGAGAATTCAAAATTTACAAAATCAAATCTCATAAAAAGAAATGGATTTCACAACTTCTAATCAATTTGTAGAAAAAATGAAAAAGTCTTTATAAGATGTTTTAAATCAAGTATCAGGGAAGACGTGTACGATTACATCAAGACATGTGATATGGATAAAATTATCAATCAAATGAACATATTCAAACCTAAGTTTGATTATCTCCATAAAAGTCAGTGTTTAATGAAAAATGTTCAATTTGATATCAATAAATTATGGGATGAAGTGGCATAGAAATATGTTGTTGGCTAAGTGATAATAAATTATGGGATGAAGTTGCATAGAAATATGTTGTTGGTTGAGTGATAAAATTTCTCAATAGTATGTTTGGCCTTAGTGCCTTATGGAATCATTGGTAGAATAGTTATGATAATGAGTGCTAAAAAATTACTATGAAGAATTTGGTGTAGATACCTCATAATGAATGTAATTCTACTAATTGTGTGAGTAAAAATTTTAAGAACAAGTTTATTCCTATGTGTAGACTTGGTTTACCCTCTCCCTAGACTCCAAAAGAAACATTTATCATCACATAGTCTTAAATTCAGATTTGATGGCTTGTATAAATA
>JASDQU010101121.1:452878-474863 GCA_032191745.1 Picea mariana | reverse complement strand
TAAATCTAAGGAATGCAATAGTAGAATGTTGAAGATTATATTCTTTAACATTGCAATTCATGAAGATTATATTCTCTAGCATTTCAATTGATAATAGATATGATGTGAACAAGCCTAAGAGGAGAAAGTGAGAGAGTGTGATTTGGAGTATTTTGGTGTAGAGAAATCTCCAATTCACACACTCTCCATTGAATCTGTCACACCAGATCCATTATCGATTGCAATGGTGGAAAATATAATCTTCAACATTCTGCTATTGCATTCCTTAGATCTGAAGGTCTTTCATGTTTTCATCCACACTCAATCCACTAGTATACAATTGATAACCACTAGTATCAATCCACTAGTATGCATATGGGTGTACTATACAACCTACATAAATGTTCAAGGCTTCATTTTGTCAAACACCTCTCTATTCCTTGGTACCGGAAATTCCAATTCCTGCCATTTTCTATTGTTCTCTCACACTCTTGAATTACATTCTCACCCATATTTCAACTCATTTTTCTAGATTGAACCATCTCATTACTTAATCCTTCCAAGAAATAAAATTGACACATGTCTCCTTAGCCTTGTTTACTTATCATTGCCAGCTTTTGCAAACACTGGAAACAAGTCACTGCACTGGCCTGCAAAAGCCAACCATCTCCTTTCCCAACATTTTACTTTTAGAAATAATGGTATATTATGGCACAAAGATTTTAACAATAGACTGCCCTAAAATTAGAACTATTTGTGTATCCATGATAAATGATCAAAGGGTGAATGGGGTCAGGTTTCACGAGATTTCCTTTGTGGTTGTTGAACTACAAGTGCAATGCTGAAGAAAAGTAATTGGATTAGCACTGGATTCAAGTTTTGGTGGGGAAGATTAAGATTTCTTTAGAGGCTTTCTCATTTTGAGTGTCTGATTAGAAGTGGCATGTCTCTTTTAGTATGAAATAGTTTCTAAGGAAATGATTATTATTTCATTGACTTACTATCTGCATCTTCCAATGGTTAAATGGGGGTAGAAGTAAAATAATTCGATGTTATGTTAAATAAATCTTCCAGTTTGATTAATTTGAATTATAAGAGTCAATTTGTCCACTTCTGAGGGAATTGAACACTAGTGGGTAGGATAACAAACATGCTACCCAACCACCTAAGCAATGAATCTGGACCTACACAATATCAATTTTTTTAATAACTCAAGAGTATCAAAACCTGAAATTCTCAACATTTTATAATGTCGATCTCCCCAATACACGATAAACCAACGCTATGATGGAATCAACGAAGATGATATTCGTCCTTCATGGCCATAGAGATTCCTTCTTATCAGTTCATTTATTATTCAGAATAAATGCATAAAGTTGCAGGATTGTAGTTCAACTCCTCAATTAAGCTGGTCATTTAATAAAATTCATCTTTTCGTGAATTCACCTTAAATTCAATCTTTTGTTTTAATTTGAATATTCTAAAGTAAATTTTGACTAGTTTTTACAAAAAGGTATAGTCAATTGTTATTATGTTTTTATCTAGCTATATTCATAATCACAATAAAAATTTAATTTGAAGGTCACACTTAAGTTACAAATCAAATTGGAGTATGAGATCTCCTTGTTTGTGGGACAAGGAACCCTCTTGCCCAATAATTTAACTCTATAAATAATAATAATATACTTAATAATAACCTAATTTTAAGGTTAGTGTTAAGTTAGAGATCAAATTGGAGTATGAAATCTCCTTTTTTGTGGGACAAGGGACCCCCTTGGAAATGCTAAAGTCTATTGATATGTACATAACCTATCCCTTATGAATTTTAGCTACTTCCTAGCAAAATAAATGTTCTTAACCATTAAACCTAAAATATTTAAATTCTTTATGTAAAAATTTAAAAAATATGTGAATTCAAATATATGTACTTTTAAATTGTTTATGTAAAAATGTAAAAAATATATGAATTCAAATATATGTACTTTTAAATCCTCACTAAGCCAATGTCAATCCAATCACATTTCTTCCACACTTCAATTGTAGTCCAACAACCGCAAAGCAAATCTCTTGAAACAAGACCCCATTCACCTTTAGATCATTTATCAAGACCCCATTCAAGTTTAGATCATTTAACGTGGATACTCGAATAGTTCTAATTTTGGCGCGTCTACTCTTAAAACCTCTCTGCCATCATATACCATTATTTCTAAAATTAAAATGTTGGAAGTTGAGATGGCTGGCTTATGTAAGTGTTTGCAAAATCCATCAATGAGAGGTAAAAAAGTCTAAGGAATCTTGTGTCAATTCTATGTCTTGGAAAGAGCAATTAATGAGATGCTTGAATCACAAGAAATCAATTTGTTGGAATATGGATGAGAATGTAATTGGACATTGTGAGCCTAGTGACCCAAGTGCACAAAAAAAGGAAAGGACGGGAGGTGGGATTTCTGGTACCAAGGAATAGTTGATATTGAGAGTGAGGTGTTAGACATTTCTATAAGTCGGATACTGCATCCATTTCCATACAATTTGGCTAGTAAATTTTCATTGGTTATATATTGAATATCAAAACTTGAAATATTCAACATTTTATAATGTCAAACATGCTTTGCTCATTTTCGATGAGAGTCATGCTCTTATTTTTTTTTGTTTGGGACATATCTGCCCAATACAAGATAAACCAATGTTATGATGGAATCAACGAAGATGATATTCCTCCTTCACGACGAGAGAGGTTTCTTCTTATACATTTTAAAGATTTATTATTCAGAATAAATGTTAAGATGGTCATTTAATAAAATTAATCTTTTCCTAATTCACCTTAAATTCAATCTTCTTTTTTTAGTTTGAATAATCTAAAGTAAATTTTGACTAGTTTTTACAAAAATGTATATCCAATTGTTATTGTGTTTTTATCTAGCTATATTCATAATAATAATAACAATTTAATTTGAAGGTCACGCTTAAGTTACAAATCAAATTGGAGTATGAGATCTCCTTGTTTGTGGGACAAGGGATCCCCTTCCCCAATGATTTAACTCTAGATATAATAATAATATTCTTAATAATAACCTAATTTTAAGGTCAGATTTAAGTTAGAGATAAAATTGGAGTATGAGATATCCTTGATTGTGGGACAAGGGATCTCCTTGGCCATGCTAAAGTCTACAGATATTACATACCTTATCCCATGTGGATTTTATCTTATGACCTCCTAGGAAAGTACATGATCTTAACCATTAACCCTAAAATATTTAAATTGTTTATGTAAAAATGTAAAAAATATATGAATTCAAATATATGTACTTTTAAAATCCTTACTAAATACTTGGGAGGAGAATTGGAGTATAGGTACTTTTAAAATCCTTCATATTATGTTTATATTTATTGAGAAAAAAGTATAATAGAAATGAATACTTGAGTCAATGGATATCTTGGAAAGTGATGAGGTTGTTAAAATATAATAGCTTTTTTCAATATTTCATATTCTATTTTCATTGTATGTAATTTGATTCACTCAAATGGTATAGGTTTAAAATGGACAAAGTTGAGAATGAAATTTAAATAAATTATATGAAGGCCCTCATAGTTTTGAGTCATTAAGAAAATTAGGATTGTGTACGCCATCACCTTCCCTTCTTTATTTTTCTTCGGTAGAAAAAATCTAATGGCATATAGGGAACCTGCAAATACGTAACATAATTAATAGGCACAAAATTCAGAATAGAGAGACAACAACAATCATACAATTTAACTCAACTATTTTATGTGGTAAAACCCTATGCAGGGAAACATACAAGTGACAATGATATTCGGTTTATTGTTGTTCAAGGGAGATATTAAATCAGCCAGACCAAGCTTACACTCACACTCAACCTCTCCACCTCTCCAGACACACTTGCCTCTATGGGAATATATTGATTTATAGCAGCTCTCACATAGTTTATAAAATCGATTACATTTATGTGGATTTAAGAAATAGGTGAATTGTTTCAACAAGAAACTGATATAAAAGAGCCACTAAATCTGTTACAATCCACAAAATCATGGAAAATGGTTGGCATATCTCAACATAATTCACATTAACAAAATTGAAATATTTATTTAACATCTATATACTCATAAGATAAATAGTAGCATGATTATGGTTTTAATGCACAAAATACTAATTAATACATAAAATCTAAAATGTACAATCTCTAAAAAAAAAAAAAATCTCTAGCAAAAATCTAATTGGAAATATGATATTTCATAATCCCTACCAAACTAAAAGATTTATTTAACATCTAGATCCTCATAAGATAAATGGTATAAAGATTATGATTTGAATGCACAAAATACCCATAACATAAATGATAGCATGATTATTCTTTGAATGCACAAAATACTAATTGATGCATAAAGCCTAAAATTCACAATGTCACAAAGAATCCCTTGAAAAAAATCTAATTGCAAATATGGGACTTGCATAATCCCTACCAAATCAATGATCATTTAGCGAGGGATTTGAAAGGCAGTGCCAAGAAGAGTTTTGTCGAACCCTCACCACGGTTAAGGCTCTCTTCAAATTATAACAATTCTTATAAATACTTGTGTATTGTGCCTCCTCATAGTTGTATGGTAGGACAAATTTCAGCTTTTCTAAAGGATGAGCGCTCTCAAGTACACATAGAAACTTTTGTTTCGTCAAATTCCTTTGTTTTACTCCTATTTACCGAATATTGGCAAGTGGGAGTCTTAAACACGATGGTATCTGATCTCTAGCTAATTCCTGCATTGCATTACAGAGAGAAATCCATTTAACTTTAAGTTCACTAGCAAAAACAGAGGGGAATTTAACCATTGGAATATGCACATAGTAAGCCAATG
Organism: Picea mariana; assembly: GCA_032191745.1. Classification (NCBI taxonomy): domain Eukaryota; kingdom Viridiplantae; phylum Streptophyta; class Pinopsida; order Pinales; family Pinaceae; genus Picea; species Picea mariana. The sequence continues at coordinate 470,015 of JASDQU010101121.1, read as the reverse complement.
AAACAATAGTCATTACCTTAGGAACAATAGTCATTACCTTAGGAAGAGACATCATGCCACTTATAACCGCTCAAGATGAGGAAGCCTCTTAAATGGGCTCATAAGAAGAACAACCTCATAAGCCTCTTTTTTCCTTTCAAGCAATGTCCAAATTTGGTTCTACTATTTTTGCACTATCTCAAGAAACCTTTGTGCAAAGAAATTGTGATCTTCCCCACCAAAACTTTAATCCAATGCCAATCCAATCACATTTCTTATGCACTTCATTTGTAGTCCAACAACCGCAAAGTAAATCTCTTGAAACAAGACCCCATTCACCTTTAGATAATGTATCATGGATACTTTAATAGTTTTAATTTTGGGGCAGTGTATTTTAAAAACCTTTGTCCCATCATATACCATTATTTATAAAAGTAAAATATTGGGAGGTGAGATGGATGGCTTCTACAGGCCACTGCAGTGACTTGTTGGAAGTGTTTTCAAAATTGAGCAATGAGAGGTAAACAAGGGTAAGGAATCATGGGTCAATTATACGTCTTGGAACGAGCAAGTAATGAGATGTTTGAATCTTGAGAAATTGGTTGGTTGGAATATGGGTGAAAATGTAATTGGACATTATGATCCTAATGAGGAGAGTGGAATAGAAAAGTGAAGGAGGTGGGATTTTTAGTATGGAGAAATAGTTAATATTGAGAGTGAGGGGTTGGACATTTCTATAGGTTGGTGCACTCATTTCCATATAATTTGACTAATAAATTTACATTGATTATCAACTATATAGTTATCACCGAATTGAGTATTCTTGAAAAGATGAAAGGCCTCTAGATGTAAGGAATACAATAGTATAATGTTGAATATTATACTCTTTAACATTGCAAATGATAATAGATTTGATGTGACCAAGCCCAATTGGAGATAGGTAGAGACTGTGAGTTGGGGTATCTGGGTGTAGAGAAATATCCAATTAAGACTCTCCCTATCTCCTCTTGGGATTGGTCACACCAAATCCATTATCGATTGCAATGGTGGAGAATATAATCTTCAACATTCTGCTATTGCATTCCTTATATCTAAAGGCATTTCATGTTTTCAACCACACGCATTCCACTCGCAAGTATACAATTTATAATCAATGTCAATTTTCTCACCAAAGTGTATGAAAACGGATGTAGTATACATTCTACATAAATGTCCAACACCTCACTCTAAATCTCAGTTATTCCTTGGTACCGAAAATCCCACTTCCATTTTCTCTTGTGCTCGCCTCACTACACTCATACTCTTAAATTAAATTCTCACCCTTATTTCAAATCATTACTCTGGATTCGAACATCTCATTACTTAATCCTTCCAAGAAATAGAATTGACACGTCTCTTTATCCTTGTTTACTTATGATTGCCAGCTTTTGAAAACACTTGAAATAAATCACAACACTGACCTGTAAAAGCCAACAATCTCCTCTCCCAACATTTTACTTTTAGAAATAATGGTATATCATGGCACAAAGGTTGTAACAATCCAATGCCCCAAAATTAGAACTATTTAGGTATCCCTGATAAGTGATCAAAGGGTGAATGGGGTCTTGTTTCACAAGATTTCCTTTGCGATTGTTGGACTACAAGTGCAACAACTGCAAAGGAAAATGTTGGAGATCCTCATTTGGTTGTTGCTTGAAAGGGAAAAACATATGGTTGTTCCTCTAATAATTGTGTTTTAGAGGCTTCCTTATCTTGAGTGTTTGATTATAAGTGGCATGTCTCTTATAGTATGAAATAGTTCCATATTTGGAATGAGATTTTTGCAAGGAATTATTTTCTGACATTGAAAATTTTAGGTTTTATGCATCAACTACTATTTTGAGTTTTCAAACCATAATCATTATACCATTTATCTTATGAGGATATAGATGTTGAATAAATATTTCAGTTTGATTAATGTGAAATATAAGGATAAACATGTCCACCTTTGAGGGAATTGAACCCAGATGTGGAGGATAACAAACATGCTACCCAACCACCTAAGAAATGAATCCAGGCCTACACAATCCCTATTTTGTTAATGACTCAAGAATATCAAAACATGAAATATTCAACATTTTATGGTGCAGGACATGCTTTGCTCATTTTCGATCGGAGTCATGCTCTTATGTTTTTCAGGGCATTTTGTTAGGGACATCTCTTCCAAATACATGATAAAGCAATGTTGAGAGGATGAATCAATGTTGTGATGGAATCAACGAATATGATATTCCGCAACGGTAAGAGAGGTTTCTTCTTATCAGTTTTAAACATTTATTATTCATAATGAATGCATAAATTTGCATGATTGTCGTTCAACCCCTCAATTGAGCTAGCCATTTAATAAAATTCATATTTTCCGGAATTCAACTTAAATTCAATCTTTTGTTTCAATTTGAATAATCTCAAGTAAATGTTGACTAGTTTTCACAAAAGGGTATAGTCAATTGTTGTTATGCTTTTATTGAGCTATATTCATAATAATAATTATTATTTAATTTTAAACTATCACTCAAGTCACACATCAAATCATATCTCCTTGTTTGTGGGACAAGGGAACCCCTTCACACAACCTAATAATAATAACATAATTTTAAGGTTAGAGTTAATTTAGAAATCAAATTGGAGTGTGGGATCTCCTTGCTTGTGGGACAAGGGACCCCCTTAGTGATGATAAAGTCTATAGATGTGTACATACCCTATCCACTCTGTATTTTAACTTGTGACCTCCTAGGAAAACACATGTTCTTTACCATTAAACCTAAGATATTTAATTTCATTATATAAAAATGTAAAAATATTTATGAATTCAAATATATGTACTTTGAAAATCCTCACTAAATACTTGGGAGGAAAATTGGAGTATATATACTTTAAAATCCTTCCTAATATGTTTATTTTCAATGAGAAAAATATATAATAGAAATGAATGAGTCAATAGAGATATTGGTAAGTGATGAGGTTGTTAAAATATATATGTTTTTTTCATTATTTCATGTTCTATTTTTATTATAATTAATTTGATTCACTTAAATGGTCAATGTTTATATGGTATAAATATTTAAATAAATAAATTGATAATTAAAATTTAAAAAATATATTAAAAATAATCATAATATTATCAAATATCTATAATTATAATTATAATAATTTAATAATAAAAAAAGAAAATATATATTTATATTTTTTTAAACATAAATTTATAATAAAGTTGAAATAAAGTTAAGAGAATGATATGACAAAGTTCTACATGTATAATTGAAAAGTAAATTTGGAATTGAAAGGTAGATTTTTAGTTTTTATTTTTGGAATAATACATCATAGAAGTTGTGTATTTATATTGTTCTTAAAACATAGATTTATAACAAAGTTGATATAAGGTTAAGAGAATGTTATGTTCAAGATTTAAGATTAGATTTTCATTTTTTTTTTATCACAAAATTAATGTAAGGATAAGAAAATGTTATTTTCAAGCTCTAAAACCAAATTTTCATTTTCTTTGAAATAATATATATAAATCAAAACTAGATTTCATTTTTTTGGGAATAATATATATAATTGATGACTAAAGGATAAGAAAATGTTATGATGAAGCTCTAAAACCAAATTTTCATTTTCTTTGAAATAATATATATAAATCAAAACTAGATTTCATTTTTTTTTGGAATAATATATATAATTGATGACTATATTTTCATTTTTTTTTAGGGAATAATATAACATGCAATATAACAAAGAGTACATATTACATAATTCATTTAACAAAATTAACATATCCATCATAATGAGATGTGTAATATTTTATTTGAAATATTTAGTAGTTACATATTAAAGAAAAATAAATAATGAAATTACTCATGATTTAAAATTTGTATAATTGATATAATAATCTCATTAAAAAACAATTCTTTATAATAAAATGATATGAGAAAAGTGAGTACCAATTAATAATTAGAGTCAACTACTAATAATACCAACACTATTACATTACAAAGCATATACATAATGAAATATGCAAAAWTAATACTACCAATTACAAGTGTTTTGGATAGAGTCTCTTCAACTTTGATTAATAGAATATTATACAAGATATAAATAGAGAAAGAGAGATGAGATGATTCATTATGATAATTGATCGACATTATGGTATTATTTTACTTACAAATTTACTATTTTTTTTTAAGTTATAAAAAAATTATATAAATTTGAATACATTTATAAAAATAATTTCTAGTATTTATGGCTAATATTTTAAGAATAATAAATATTCAATAAGATTTTTACAATCATATAACATAAATAGGGATCATTCTTTTACTATCATATCAGATAAATAGGGATCCTAAAAAAATTCCCTTCTTTAGTGTACATGCCTCAAAAACATATGTATCTAACTTTTGGTGGTTTCTTGCACATGGGACTCATTTACCTTTTGGGTGTTCCTATATGTGGTTCTTATACACTTTACTAATATATAATAGGTTTATGAACACTTGGAGCAACAAGTGTGCTTATTTAATTCAATCCTATAAACTTTAATCATGTGTACCTAGTTTTATGAACATTTGGTTCAACCATTGTGCTTACTTAATCCATAGACCCTTGGTACACTTACATTAAGCTTTGTACCCATACTAAGATAATATTTGGATTAAATATTTTTCATAAAAAACACCTCAAGTGATATACTTAATCAATCTCTAACTTTAAAAATGAATCAATGCATTACCGAAACAAGACATCATTGTCTAAGATCCATCTAAGCCATGGACCTCTCAAGTGTCAAGAGGGATCAAATATTTATACCTACAAAACTTGAGAAAATGTTTGTAGCTCAAGACATTTGGTCCCTCTCGGTGCTTGATAGATCCATGCTTAATATGGATCTAGGCTAGTTTATATTATAAATTGTCTTTTAATACTAAATTAGAACTATAAAATAATCGAATAAAAACGTATTCAAGCAAAGTTATATTTCATTTTAGTTTTAAATAAATAAAAATCATACAATTTTATAAAACTCACTTAAACAACATTCAAGTCACTGATCAAATCCCACTAATGAGATTAGATATCAACGGTTTCATTTTTTAAGGAAGCCAAGATTCGAAACTAGGGGTATTTGGGAGGAGACACCCAAAAAAATAAATCCACATTAAGGGTCGATGTGGCCCAGGCTAGCTGGGATCTCAGGTATTTTTGATAGCTTAGATTCCCCCGGGTCATGGTTTATTTTTCCATGGACTAGTCCCACATGGAACAGACGCGCTATAAGACAAAAAAAACGCATTCAAATCATCGTTCTTTCTATGTTAATATTCTTGTTGGAATGTTATCCACATAATTCTTTGTTTTCCTACATCATTGTTACCCTTCCTGCCAGAACTCTTTATTTTTCCCTTCCTTGTCTTACTGAAAAGAGTTAAGTTCTCATCACTACTTCCCTGCTTACTGCTCTTGACTCCTCCTGAGTCTCTTCCTGGATGCAATCATCTCAAAGCCTCTACCAATATGGGACATTTTACCGACCACAGACTCACGTGAAAAATGTTTCCCAGTAGTTGGGAATACCATTCAATGCCACATTCACGATCTCTACATCCTTTTTTTATCCCTACGATTACAAGTTGATCATGTACTTGTGTGATCCTCAAGAAATGGTTGGTAACATTGTCATATCTATATATATACACTGATATGAGTATATTTCTTAAGAGATTATTCCTATTCCTGATAGTTCTATGGAATAAACCTACTAAGGCATCAAATATGTATTTGACCGTATTATTCTCGAGTAGGTGAAGAATTAAATGATCCTTCATTGAATCCAAGATAACCCTCTCGAATTTGATCTCCTTCTTATGAAATGTCAGATATGTCGGTCGAACAAATACTTTTTCCACTAACTCCCAAAGGTCACACTCCTTTAACACCAAAGTAACTCTTGCTTTACAATATAGGAAATTGGATTCTCCATCCATCTATCTTCAACTCTCATAGGTGTTGATGCCATCCCTTAGACATGATAAACTACCTTGGAAATAACCTTCTACTAAAACGTCCCATGTACTAAATTGTACGAAATTGTACACGCCTATACCTAATGAAACCTGTGTATGTATGTGACTTCCCTTACTGAAACCTACATATGAAGTCTTCTATTCCTACTACAATTGACGTATACGTGATTGTCTCTAAAGAAACCCACATATGTATGTGTATGTTCCTTGTGCAACCTACGTACAACTCCATAAAATTTCAAAACCATAGTTCTTCTCTCAAGGAGTCCCCATGATCTTGAAAACCAACTAAGAATCCTCAAGGATTTTTTCTCCAATATGGGTACTGTTAATACTGATAAGACTAAGATCATGATTATTAAATCCAATAAGATCACTTATGATACCTTAGTATACAACAACAACAACTTGGAGGAAGTGACTTCATACAAATATATTGGAATTGATATTCACCACAAGCTCAGTTGGAATTATAGCATTGAGAAAAGGATTATTGGGGTATTGGAAGCTTATTATGGGCTTGAAAAAAATTGTAAATTAGTTGATCTTTGGAGTTGGGATAAGAAGAAACTCCTCTTTGAGACTCTTGTTACACCTGTTATTATTTATGGATGTGAAGTATGTGGCTATAGTATCTCTCGTGAATCATCGAGAAAGATAGAGAAAATACAAAAGAATTTTATAACCTATAATCTCAAAATTAAAGGAAATACACCATATCCCATCCTCCTCTTAGAAACAAGCCTCTCCCCCATTGAGAGAATGGCTATGACTAGATATCTAATGTATAAGAACAAGTTAAACAACATGGAAGACTAGATTTCCTTTGTGGTTGTTTGACTACAAGTGCAATGCCAAAAAAAAGTAATTAGAATAGCATTGGATTTCAGTTTTGGTGGGGAAGATTACAATTTCTCATAGGTTTCTTATGATGGAATCAACGAAGATGATATTCCTCCTTCACGGAGAGAGAGGTTTCTTCTTATCGGTTTTAAACATTTATTATTCAGAATAAATGAACAAAGTTGCAAGATTGTAGCTCAGCCCCTCAATTAAGCTAATCATTTAATAAAATTAATATTTTCCTGAATTCACCATAAATTCAATCTTTTTTTTTTTTTTAATTTGAACAATCTAAAGTAAATTTGACTAGTTTTTACAAAAATGTATATCCAATTGTTATTGTGTTTTTATCTTGCTATATTAATAATAATAATAACAATTTAATTTGAAGGTCACACTTAAGTTACAAATCAAATTGGAGTATGAGATCTCCTTGTTTGTGGGACAAGGGATCCCCTTGCCCAATGATTTAACACTAGATATAATAATAATATTCTTAATAATAACCTAATTTTAAGGTCACAATTAAGTTAGAGAGAAAATTTGAGTATGAGATCTCCTTGATTGTGGGACAAGGGACCCCCTTGGCCATGCTAAAGTCTATGGATATGTACATACCCTATCTTCTATGGATTTTATCTTGTGACTTCCTAGGAAAATACATGATCTTAACCATTAAACCTAATATATTTAAATTGTTTATGTAAAAATGTAAAAAATATATCAATTCAAATATATGTACTTTTAAAATCCTCACTAAATACTTGGGAGGAGAATTGGAGTATAAGTACTTTTAAAATCCTTCCTATTATGTTTATATTTACTGAGAAAAAAACATAATAGAAATGAATACTTGAGTCAATGGATATCTTGTAAGTGATGAGATTGTTAAAATATAACCGTATTTTTCAATATTTCGTATTCTATTTTCATTGTAATTGATTCGATTCACTCAAATGGTATATGTTTAAAATGGACAAAGTTGAGAATGAAATTTAAATAAATTATATGAAGGCCCTCATAGTTTTGAGTCATTAAGAAAATTGAGATTGTGTACGCCATCACCTTCCCTTCTTTATTTTTCTTCAGTAGAAAAAATCTAATCACATATAGGGAACTTGCAAATACTTAACATAATTAATAGGCACAAAATTCAGAATAAAGAGACAACAACAATCATGCAATTTAACTCAGCGATTTTATGCGGTAAAACCCTATGCAGGGAAACATACACGTGACAATGATAATCGGTTTATTATTGTTCAAGGGAGATATTACATCATCCAGACCTTACACTCACACTCAACCTCTCCAGACACACTTGCCTCTATGGGCATAAATTGATTTATAACATCTTTCACACTGTTTATAAAATTGATTACATTTATGTGGATCTAAGAAATAGGTGAATTGTTTCAACAAGAAACTGATATAAAGGAGCCACTAAATCTGCTACAATCCACAAAATCATGGAAAATGGTTGGCATGCCTCAACATAATTCACATTAACTAAATTGAAAAAATTATTTAACATCTATATCCTCATAAGATTAATGGTAGCATGATTATGGTTTTAATGCAAAAAATACTAATTGATACATAAAACCTAAAATTTATAATCTCTAAAAGAATCCCTGGCAAAAATCTAATTGGAAATATGGCACTTCATAATCCCTACCAAACTAAAATATTTATTTAACATCTAGATCCTCATAAGATAAATGGTAGAATGATTATGATTTGAATGCAAAAAATACCCATAAGATAAATGATAGCATGATTATGATCTGAATGCAAAAAATACTAATTGATTCATAAAGACTAAAATTCACAATGTCACAAAAAATCCCTTGAAAAAATCTAATTGCAAATATGGGACTTGCATAATCCCTGCCAGATCAATGATCATTTAGCGAGGAATTTGGAAGGCAGTGCCAAGAAGAGTTATGTTGGACCCTCACCATGGTTAAGGTTATCTTCAAATTATAACAATTCTTATAAATACAATGTGTATTGTGCCTCCTCATATTTATATGGTAGGTCAAATTTCAACTTTTATAAAGGAGGAGCGCTCTGAAGTACACATAGAAATTTCTATGTTGTCAAATTCCTTTATTTTACTCCTATTTACCGAATATTGGCAAGTGGGAATCTTAAGCATGGTGGTATATGATCTCTAGCTAATTCCTGCATTGCATTACAGAGAGAAATCCATTTAACTTTAAGTTCACTAGCAAAAATAGAAGGGAATTTAACCATTGGAATATGCACAAATTAAGCCAATGAAACAATGGTCATTACCTTAGGAACTATTTCTTATCAGAAGAGACATCATGCCACTTATAACTGCTCAAGATGAGGAAGCCTCTTAAGTGGGATCATAAGAGGAACAACCCAACCCTCTCTTTTTTCCTTTCAAGCAATGACCAAATTTGGTTCTACGGGTTTTTCAAGGCTTTGAAACTCCCCTCTATATCAAGAAACCTTTGTGCAAAGAAATTGTGATCTTCCCCACCAAAACTTGAATCCAATGCCAATCCAATCACATTTCTTGTCCACTTCATTTGTACTCCAACAACCGTAAAGGAAATCTCTTGAAACAAGACCCCATTCACTTTTAGATAATGTATCGTGGATACTTTAATAATTCTAATTTTGGGGCAATCTATTCTTAAAACCTTTTTTCCATCATGTAGCATTATTTCTAAAAGTAAAATAATGGGAGTCGAGATGGATGGCTTCTGTAGGCCAATGCAGTGACTTATTGGAATCATGCGTCAATTATATGTCTTGGAATGAGCAAGTAATGAGATGCTTGAATCTTGAAAAGTTGGTTGGTTGGAATATGGGTGAGAATGTAATTGGACATAAGATCCTAATGAGGAGAGTGCAATAGAAAAGGGAAGGAGGTGGGATTTCCAGTATGGAGAAATAGTTAATATTGAGAGTGAGTTGTTGGAAATTTCTATAGGTCGGACCCATTTCCATACAATTTGGCTAGTAAATTTCAATTGGTTATCAACTATAAAGTTATGACTGAATTGAGTGTTGTTGAAAATATGAAATTCCTCTAGATGTAAGGAATGCAATAGCAGAATGTTGAATATTATACTCTTTAACATTGCAAATGATAATAGATTTGATGTGACCAAGCCCAAGTGGAGATAGGGAGAGAGTGTGAGTTGGGGTATTTGTGTGTAGAGAAATCTCCAGTTAACACTCTCACTATCTCCTCTTGGGATTGGTCACACCAGATCCATTATCGATTGCAATGGTGGATAATATAATCTTCAACATTCGACTATTGCATTCCTTAGATCTAAAGGCATTTCATGTTTTCAACCACACGCATTCCACTCGCAAGTATACAATTTATAACTAATGTCAATTTGCTCACCAAAGTGTATGGAAATGGGTGTAGTATATATCCTACATAAATGTCCCACACTTCACTCTGTCCAACACCTCACTCTTAATCTCAGCTATTCCTTGGTACCGAAAATCCCACCTGCTATTTTCTCTTGTGGTCGCCTCACTACATTCACACTCTTAAATTAAATTCTCACCCTTATTTTAACTCATTTATCTGGATTCGAACATCTCATTACTTAATCCTTCCAAGAAATAGAATTGACACATGTCTCTTTATCCTTGTTTACTTCTCATTGTCAGCTTTTGAAAACACTTGAAATAAATCACAACATCGACCTACAGAAGCCAACAATCTCCTCTCCCAACATTTTACTTTTATAAATAATGGTATATCATGGCACAAAGGTTGTAACAATCCATTGTCCCAAAATTATAACTATTTGGGTATCCATGATAAGTGATCAAAGGGTGAATGGGGTCTTGTTTCACAAGATTTCCTTTGTGGTTGTTGGACTACAAGTGCAATGCGGAAGAAAAGTAATTGGGTGATATTTTTGGTGGGAAAGATTACAATGTCAAGGAACAAAGGATAGTGGGCAGTTTCAAAGCCTTGGAAATGTTGGAGATCCACATTTGGTTGTTGCTTGAAAGGCAAAAAGAGATGCGTGTTCCTCTTATCACTTTGCTTTAGAATTTATTGGCGACGATCTACCAGAAATTCCTAAATGATCTTCTCACCATTGCCTTTGAAAATCACTTCAAATGATCATTGAACTATCATGGATTATGCAAGTTCCATATTTGGAATGAGATTGTTGCAAGGAATTCTTTTTTGACATTGTAAATTTTAGGTTTTATGCATCAATTACTATTTTGATCTTTCAAAACATAATCATTCTACCATTTATCTTATGAGGATATAGATGTTAAATAAATATTTGATTTTGATTAATGTGAATTATAAGGATAAACATGTCCACTTTTGAGGGAATTGAACCCAGATGCGGGGGATAACAAAAATGTTACCCAACCACCTAAGCAATAAATATGGGCCTACACAATCCCTATTTTGTTAATGACTCAAGAATATCAAAACATGAAATATTCAACATTTTATGGTGTGGTACATGCTTTGCTCATTTTTTATCAGAGTCGTGCTCTTATGTTTTTCAGGGAATTTTGTTAGGGACATCTCTTCCAAATACAGGGTAAAGAAATGTTGTGAGGATAAAGCAATGTTTTGATGGAATCAAATAAGATGATATTCCTCCTTGATGACAAGAGAGGTTTATTCTTATCAGTTTTAAACATTTATTAATAAACTCATAAAGTTGCATGATTGTCATTCATCTCCTCAATTGAGTTGGTCATTTAATAAAATTCATCTTTTTTCTGGAATTCACCTTAAATTGAGTAGTTTTCACAAAAAGGTATAGCCAATTGTTGTTATGTTTCTATCCATCTGTATTCATAATAATAATTATTATTTAATTTTAAAATAACACTTAAGTCAGACATCAAATCCAAGTACGGATCTCCTTGTTTGTGGGACAAAGGAACCCCTTCAAACAACCTAATAATAATAACCTAATTTTAAGGTTAGAGTTAATTTAGAAATCAAATTGGAGTGTGGGATCTCCTTGCTTGTGGGACAAGGGACCCACTTCATGATGCTAAAGTCTATAGATATGTACATACCCTATCCACTCTAGATTTTAACTTGTGACCTCCTAGAAAAACACTTGTTTTTTTTTTTCATTAAACGTAAGATATTTAAATTCTTTATATAAAAATGTAAAAATATATATGAATTCAAATATATCTACTTTGAAAATCCTCACTAAATAATTGAGAGGAAAATTGGAGTATATGTACTATAAAATCCTTCCTAATATGTTTATATTCAATGAGAAAAAAATATAATAGAAATGAATCTGGAGTCAATGGAGATCTTGGTAAGTGATGAGGTAGTTAAAATATATTTGTTTTTTTCATTATTCCATATTCTATTTTTATTGTAATTAATTTGATTCACTTAAATGGTCTATGTTTATATGGTTAAAATGAAAATATGTTTAAAATGGACAAAAATGAGAATAAAAATTAAATTTAGATTATATTGATTAAATAAAATAAATGTTGAAATAAATAAATTGGTAATTAAAGTTTAAAAAATATATTAAAAATAATGATAAGATTATTAAATATATAATTATAATAATTTAATAATAAAAAAGAAAAAATATATTTATAATTTTTTTAACATAAATTTATAATAAAATTGAAATAAAGTTAAGACAATGTTATGTCAAAGTTGTACATGCATAATTGAAAAGTAAATTTGGAATTGAAAGGTAGTTTTTTAGTTTTTATTTTTGGAATAATACATCATAGAAATTAAATTGTATATTTATATTGTTCTTAAAACATAGATTTATAATAAAGTTGATATAAGGTTAAGACAATTTTATGTTCAAGTTCTAAGATTAGATTTTTTTATTTTTTTTAACAAAGTTGATATAAGGTTAAAACAATGTTATGTTCAATCTCTTACACTAGATTTTAAATTTTTTTTGGAATAATATATATAATTCAAAACTAGATTTATTTTTTTGGGAATAATATATATAATTGATGACTATATTTTCATTTTTTGGAGGGAATAATATAACATGTAATACAACAAAGAGTACATATTACATAATTTATTTAACAAAAATTAACATATCCATCATAATGAGATGTGTAATATTTTATTTGAAATATTTAATAGTTATGTATTAAAAAAAAATAATAATGAAGTTATTAAAATGATTTAAAAATTGAATAATTAATATAATAATGTGATTAAAAAACAATTATTTATAACAAAATGATATGAGAAATGTAAATACCAATTAATAATTAGAGTTAACTACTAATAACACCAACACTGTTACATTACAAGGCATATACATAATGAAATATGCAAAATTAATACTACTAATTACAAGTGTTTTGGATAGTTTCTTCAAATTTGATTAATACAATTTGTAAGTAAAATAATACATTATGGTATTATTTTACTTACAAATTCATTATTTTTTTATAAATTATAAAAAAATTATATAAACTTGAATACATTTATAAAAATATTGTCCAATATCTATGGCTAGTATTTTAAGAATAATAAAGATTCAACAAAATTTTTACTATCATATAACATAAATAGGGATCAATTGTTTACTATCATATAAGATAAATAGGGATCCTAAAAATTTTCTTTTCTTTAATGTATATGCCTAAAAAACATATGTATCTAACTTTTGGTGGTCTCTTGCACATGCGACTCATTTACCTTTTGGGTGTGCCTATATGTGGTTATTATACACTTTATTGATATGTACTAGGTTTATGAACACTTGGTGCAACAAGTGTGCGTATTTAATTGAATCTTATACACTTTAATAGAGTGTGCCTAGGTTTATGAACATTTGGTGCAACCATTGTGCTTACTTAATTCATAGACTCTTCATACACTTACAATTAAGATTTGTACCCATACTAAGATAATATTTGGATTAAATATTTGTCATAAGAAACACCTCAAGTGATATACTTAATGTTAAGCCCTAAATAGTGGCTCATTACCCCTTAATTGGGGCATATTACATTAGTAATGTTATTTTATTTATGTCGTCTTGAGTCCATTAGTTGTAATTGTACCTTCTAGTCTCCTATATATACCAATGAGACATTTTCATTTGGAATCATCTTGTATTTGGAAATTTATGTGGGGTATAAGGAGGTTTCCCCCTCGAAGAGGCATATTACGTGAAATTCTCTCTTTTTCAAGGCGTTGAGTACTTATTTTGAGGTTTTTCTATGCTATATTGATATTTGGTTCTTAACATATGGTATCAGAGCTCAAGGTCTTGGGGTTTCGCTGCTACATCTGAGACACCTTGTAATTTTCGTTATAATGTTTTTTCTACGAAGTTTTAGAAGGAACCCTTTGGAGGATATTTAGTATACTGATCTAGGTACGTTGGGTTAAAATTTAAGATCCTGAGGAATTATACTTTAGGATATATAGCCAGTGTAATATAGGGTTCTAGAATCATCCTCAATTGAGTCATCGTGGAATTTTCTCTATAAAAACGTTTCTGTAACATCTCAGACCCTGAAATCGAGAGAATATTCACATGAATTATTAATTTATCTGTGATAAAAAATTTAGCTTATGGGCCATCTTACATTTGTAGATACACCCTCTAGAAGATAGGGTATTTGACTAGTCCTATTGACTAGTATCAAGTAGGTGTTTCGGGTAAAACAAACATAAATTATTCCTAGAGTATCCAATTTGAGTGAGATTAGTTGCATTGGATAGTGGACAGTCTGTAGTATTTTTGTTACAAGTTTCATAATTTTATACCAATTATTTTGTGTGGGGCATGCTATACAAGTGATATCTCCTAGAAAGGCCAAAAATCAGCAAACTGTGGGGAAGTTACCATAAATTATGCTTGGCACGTCCAATTTTGATCATACTTGTGGCATTCCAAAGAAGAAATATCAAAGAACTACAAAAAAAAAAAATTCCATACCCAAAAGGGCCGAAATTTTGGAGATACAATAAAAGAAAGATTGTCTAGCAGAACCACCTCAAAATCAAGGTTTAAAGTGAAACTTGGACAACATGCCACCAAAAAAGGGAACTTATACACCAAATAAGCCTCTAGATAGTCCTACTTGGACTCTTGATGAAGGTGAAGAAATGTGTAGGGACGTAAATGATTTACAAAAGAAGACAGTAACAAAATATGAACTACAAGAGATGATGGATTCAACGAAAGCTAAGTTGGAGGCAATAAATACTAATATGGATGGTTTAAAAGTGGAGATCATGGAAGGATTGAAAAATTTCCTAATCTAGAGGACACCTGAAAGTGAAAATGTATCCCATGAAATTCATGATAAGGACACAAGGAATATGAATCAAGAATGGAGAAACTCTAACTTTGAGTTGAAGACCAACCACTTTCCTAAGACCGATATGAAGAAGCTTTATGGAAAGGACCCAATCACATGGATACTTCAAATGGAGCAATCATTTGATCTACATAATGTGCCACATACACAAAAGGTACAAATTGCTTCTTTATATTTAGAACCCAATCAATTTGTGTGGTATTGATGGCTTTGTTCTCGTAAATCACTCGTCACTTGGAAAATTTTCATGGAAGAAATGATAGCACACTGTGAGGATACAAGGAGCAATACCTTTTTTAGACAATTGATAAACCTCAAGCAAAAGGGTTCAGTTACATAGCACATTGAGAACTTCCAAAGATTGAATATAAAGGTAACAGATATTCCAGATGAGCACTTGATTGATGTATTCATAGGAACTTTAAGGGATAACATTCAACATGAGGTTCATCTTTGGGTACCCAAATCATTGGAGAATGCATTTAGGGTGGCAAGAAATATTGAAAGTAAAAATATGTCTATGGCTACTAGAATGACCACTCCTAACATCTATCAAGTGAATAATGTTCCTTCTTCTAAAACACCTCAACCTACCAGTTTGGAGCCTCAACAATTGGAGGAAAGAAAAGAAAAAGGTTTATGTTTTAATTGTGACAACAAGTATAGTAAGGGACATAAGTGTGGTGAGAAGAAATTATTCTACATAGATTGTGAAGAGGAAGAAGAACAAGAGCAATAACAAGAACCATCTCACGATGAAAATGTAGACGTGATTTCTTCTAAAGAGTTGACTCCCACGATATCTTGTAATGCATTGACTGGAATTAGCACTCCTCAAACCCTCAATATCAAAGGATATATCAAAAATAAAAAGGTAATAGTCCTAATTGATTTTGGTAGCACTCATAATTTCATTCACTATAAATTATCCAAAGCTCTCAATTTCTTTGTATATCCATCACCAAAGTTTCAAGTAATGATTGCATACGGAGGAACTATAAATTGCTCAGGAAAATGAAATAAGATCAATATTACTATGGGGGAATATGTAATGAATAGTCCAATGATTTTTGTACCCATGGGTTATGCTGATGTCGTACTAGGAATCTAATGGTTATAATCATTAGGAACAATGGATTTTAATTTTCATGAAAATTTCATAAAATTTTCATTGGAAGGAAAAGAAATTGAGCTAAGAGGTATCACAAGGAAACTCAGTAAGTTGATAAGCTCCAATGTCATGACAAAATTATTGAAAAAGGGGCATCAAGTTGTAATTGCACAACTATGCTCACTAGATGTTTAAACATATAAGCCATCTATTCCCCTATATCTCCAAGGGATCACTGATAAGCATTCCAAATCGTTTGAAGATATTCCCAAAGGTTTTTCACTGACTCAAAATCATGGTCATGATATTCACCTCGTTCCTAGGAGTGTTCCTCCTAACACCAGGCCATACAGATACCCTTATGCCCATAAGGGTGAAATTGAGCACATGGTTGAATAAATGTTAGAGGCTGGCATTATTAGACCTATACAAAGTTCTTACTCTGCACCGGTGGTAATGGTATTCAAGAAATATGGCTCATGGCATATGTGTCCAGATTATAGAGAGCTCAACAAGATCACTATTAAAGATAACTTTCCCATTCCTGTCATTGATGAATTGTTAGATGAACTACAAGGAGCAATCTATTTCACAAAGTTGGATCTTCATTCAGGGTATCATCAGATTAGAATGAAGGAAGAAAATATCCCAAAAACAGCATTCTGAACTCATGAAGGCCATTATGAATTTTTGGTCATGCCTTTTGGCCTTACAAATGTACCTTCCACATTCCAAGGGTTGATGAATTCCATTTTCAATCCCTTCCTTCGAAAATTTGTGTCAGTATTTTTTGATGATA
>JASDQU010101121.1:417734-445143 GCA_032191745.1 Picea mariana | reverse complement strand
AAGGGCCAACATGAACTCATTGACCTTAAGTTTCTTGGTAATTTGGTGCAGAGCATACCGAAGAAACTCCAAAAATGGGCCTCGTACTTGGGCATCGGGCGACCACCCTGTCGTAATGCATTGAACTCGTTGAGCTGACGCTCAATGAATTCCTCATAAAGATACCTCTTTTGGAGCCGTTCCTCAAACATTTCCCATGACACGTCTTTGACGGCCATGTTCAAATGTGGCAGGAGCATCTTCCACCATAGAAGATCATTCCCCTTTAGTTGAAGACCACCATGTAGACCTTTGTGTTGCAAGTATATTCGCGAAGCACAAAGAGCATCGCCATACTCTCCCACCATGCCTCGGCGGCTGCACTGTCTGGGGCACCAAAGAAATCATGAAATTTGGCCTTCTCAAATTTGAAATGAATACTAATGGTACTTTATGGATGCGTTGTGGACCCTTAGAGGTACAATCTCCCTGGCCTTATCTCAGTACAGATTGTGAATCAAGGCCTCTGACAATCTCTGGAAAGACCTTGTCAGACCATCATCATCCCTTACAGCAATCGAATCCAACCCAAGGACTTTTTCTTCCCCTTGGGGGTTAGACTYTGAGGGTGCGGGCACCTCTGGAGGCGTCGCACCTCCTTCCATAGCACCACACYGTGAACCTCTATGGCGTCAGCTAATCTAGATCACTGCATAGATACGTTAAGTTTTTAATTAGCGTTAGGTTAATACTCAAGGGTTTACTGTAGTGGAAAGCCTCGTGATACACAGTTGCAAGGTTGAACCATCTCTGATACCATATGTAACAACCCCATCGTTACAACTAGAAGCGACGCAAGAGAGTGAAATTTTTTTTATTTTGCACAAAGGAAAAGACAACAACATTTAAACCACACAACCTGATGATGAACACAACACATGCAGATCGGGAAACAGACAACAATGACTCAACAAACTAGCACATCAGGCAACTGGACAAAACATGTGATGATAAAGGACAGATAAAATGACTACCCGTCCTACACAAGAAAGATGATGCCTAAAGGCTAAAGGACAACATCAACAAACCCAACACAAAGGCTTCGACGACTAATAACTAGATACCTCTAAGGCATGTAAACCAAACACATTGAGGTGTTACACAATCCAATACCAAAATCGATTACAACGACAAACACCCACATCAGGAAGCACAAGACTTTGGCCAGGTTATCATTCACATCTATCCATCAGGGCGCACAGTAATCCCCTCATCAGGAATCATGTTGTCTCAAGTGATAGATGTGACAAGAACCAAGGCACAACACAACATATCTAGACCAAACCTCCCATAAAATATCAACACGTTAGGTGATCGAGTTAACAGTCAAAAACATGAGGACTATACCCAAGAACCCAATCGACAAGTCTACAAGACGTGAGGTGACCTCCTTCAACGTTTAAATCACGCAACCAACCAAAGGAGTTATTGTTTTCTTATGAGGCACTTTTCTGAGGAGGTCTACCATACTACAAAATAGAAATAACTCGAATAATATCTAAGAATTCATGTGCCTGGATATTCTATCTGACTCTCTATATAAAGGAAGTAGTATCCGAGTTTTTTCTTATCCATAATAGACATAAGAGATTTAAGGAATA
Source organism: Picea mariana (assembly GCA_032191745.1). Lineage (NCBI taxonomy): Eukaryota > Viridiplantae > Streptophyta > Pinopsida > Pinales > Pinaceae > Picea > Picea mariana. The sequence goes on along the minus strand of JASDQU010101121.1, from coordinate 443,503 downwards.
AAGGTGCAAATTCTGGACCGGAAAATTCATTAAGTCAAGGCATCAAGTATGAAGTTAGCTACCCCTTGATCCATTCTCCATCACTAAAAATCAGAATAAATTGATGAATATCCAAAACCCAAGGGTTGGGATAACCTATCTTAACAAAAAATTATTGACTATCAAAATAAATTAAGGGAGACGCTATCTTAACACATATCACTATCTAACAATAAAAATTATGGGGATGGTTGTCAACAACTATTACTGTCAACAACCATGTCACGCTCAAAAACAATATCAAATTATATCCCTGGAAACATAACAAAAATCGCTATCAGTTAATCCATATCAAACGAAGACTTATTAATGCTCTTCATTAAAACATGCCAACCGCTATCCATTACACATAACAAAAACGTTGAGATTTTACCAATCAAGACCTGGGAACTGTCATTAAAATCATAGAGAATAAAATGCCATCAAAAAATGCAGAGGTGATATAAAAATGTGAAGAGTATTAAGTTGTTCGCAGAGAGAAATGATAAACAATACACAGAATTACTAAATCACAAGGAGGCGCAACAAAAATCATTCAACCATGAATCAACCAAATGAAAATACAAGTAAGGGGTAGATAGCTGGGAAAAAATTATCCTTCTCTCATCATCCATGCACAGAAAAGCAGGGCATTAGAATCTATAGGTCTTTAAACACCGAAGTAACGACCGTCGATTCGGCTCATCGCTGACTGCTCAGGCATGGACTGATGGCCTAGGGATAAGGGCAGAAGATAAATCCCAATCTCTTCATAATAATCAATAAAACCCACACATATAAGTTATTGAAATCAAAAGTTGGGTTCACCAAGGGAAATCCATCAGAAAAAAGCAAGCAAGGGGATTACATTACCGTAGGAAAGCAGGTGCAAGACAACGCATGGAAATGAATCTTAAACCGAGCATAGAGAAGTCACATGAGTAAATTAATTTCATTGCAAGTAACAATTAAACTAGCATACCTTAGCCAAACTTGATTGCTTAGTAGTTTATTCCCGTACGCCCTCCATCTATCTTCCGCTTGTCGACCAATGTGACCTCACCAATGCCTTCCAGCCAACAATAGGGGTACTCTTATTCCCCCTGAGCTCCCTGAGCCACAAAGGGGCCACACACACTATACCAGAGAATAGTTAGCACCCAACTCGCCTCGCAAGGTCGAGCTACCACTTGTTACCCAAGTTGGGTATCCCAACTGCCACAAGATAAGTTCAGTCAAGAAAAAAATTCCGCAGCGTGATGTTATGCATAAAGATCAGATCCATACTCCTCCTCCTCCATCCTTTTTATAGAGTTTTTAAGTGATTTCTTTCCCAATTTCTCATTTAATTTCTTTTTCATTATTTTAATCATAAAAAACCTCCCCCGTACACATGTCACCTATCCCCTTAGTTGCACCAGAAGTTAATTTCATTAATTATTTAATTATTACTATTTCCCTCACCCACCTAAAATCATTCCTAAAAATGCTCCTTGGTGTCCCAATATTCCCTTACACATCTTAAATGACTTGTGCCTTTACTAAATTCCTAGTTGAGTTCATAATTAGAAAGTTCTTAAAGGCAAGATTCCCTACTAAGTTAGACATTCAGTTTTTTCCTTACGTTTCCTTTTTTCTTTATGTTTCCCCTTTTTCCTTTGGTTTCCTATTTCTTACAAGTATCTCTCTTTTCCCTTTTTAACTAAAACTCAAATTAGCAAGTGTAGAAAAACAACCATTTACCCCTTTTTCTTTTTAATTAAAAATTAAATTATCATATGTAGATAAAACAATTATTTCCCTTTTAAAATTTTAATTCCCCATTGTAATTTGATTTTAATAATTTAATTTAATTTCTTACCCCCGTCTTGTTATATGTTTAATTATGATTATTATTTTTGACCACATGTGTTACTTAGACCTAGATTTTAATTTCCTAGGCTAGGCGACATTTTTATTAGGGAAATTGTTTTTAAATCTTACTCATCACATAATTCATTTTAAGGCTGACTAGATTTATTCACCTTCCACTTAAAATGTGATGTGCCCTCGAGAACGCACTAGGTGCTCCAAGGGTGCAACTCACCTCTTTTTGTTTTCCTTGCGCGGCGTTCCCTTCAGGACGCACTACATGCTCCAAGGGTGCCACTCGCCTCTTTCTGTTTTCCTTGAGTGACGTACCCTTCAGGACGCACTACGTTCTCCAATTGTGCCACTCACCTCTTGACTGACTTGGTAGACATAAAAAACCCTTGGAGTCAATACTCCACCAAGTGATATTGTCGGAGACTAAGTTCCTCTAAGGAATAAGGCCCCTGCCTTATTGTGCTCCCCTTAGAATCATCATGAGAGATCGTCGCAGTTTTCCCTCACGACATCATGGGTCTTCTTGAAATAGGTAGTCGTTAACCTATAGTTCGAGCCATGGTGGGAGTGCTAGTAGGATGTGGCAGAGATGTTGTCCACACCTCTCCCTCAAAGTCCTTGGTTGTCATGCGTGACCCCTCTACTCCACATGTGAGTTTGGTCGGCAAGATATTGTTAGCCTGCATCATCAACGAATGATGTTAGTAATAATAATCAATCATCATAACATCTAATCAGATGTACATATGTCACATCAATAACATTCAAACCCAACAGTCCACTCCCTGACTCGATCCGGAGTCCAAGGGGTTTCATTGATGCCTCAGCATCCTCAATGTCCAAAGTCCTGCAGACTCGGGAGAACCCAGTCAATAGCACATGTCTATGAATACAACAAATTAACATATCATCAATCCATAATGTCTCATAATCATAATAGAATGACCAATAATATAATAATCTAGATCACTTGAAAGAAAGTGTCCTCAAAGAATAAGTTCGCTCAGTGCACACAAGAGTGGGATGTTACAGTTCGGCACTATGGAAGAATAGAAATACCTTTAACAACACTAACTCAGAAGGATTCATTTTCATGGACTCCATAGGAAACTAAAGATTTTGAACAACTTAAAGAGGTGATGTGCAAAGCTCCTGTCTTGACCACTCCAGACTTCACAAAAAGATTTATTGTGGAATGTCCTCGGGAAATGGAATTGGTGTTGTCCTAATGTAAGAAGGAAGGTCCTTGGATTTTGAAAGTTGAACACTCAAGGGAAAGGACTTACACAAACCCATTTATGAGAAGGAAATGATGGAAATACTACATGCATTGAAGAAATGGCATCCTTACCTAATAGGTAGGCACTTCAAGGTCAAAACGGATCATGATAGTCTTAAATACTTGTTGGAACAAATAATATCTTCAGAAGAACAACAAAAATGGATTACTAAGATATTGGGTTATGATTTTGAAATCGTCTATAAAAAAGGGAAGAAAAATGTTGTGGCAGATGCACTCTCAAGAAAGGATGAAGATGTTGAGGCCTTTCTCTATGCTATCTCGATCATCCAACCCGATTGGATAATAGAAGAAAGGGATGAGTGGAAGAATGACGAAAAAGTGTGGACTCTCATTCAAAGGTTGCAGCAAGATTCCAGTGCATCAGATACATTTACATGGAAAAACGATTCACTATGTTACAAAGATCACTTATATTTATGTAAGAACTCCCAACTCAAACAAAAGGTACTATTGGAATTGCACACCTCTCTAGTAGAAGGGCACTAGGGGTTTTTGAAAACCTACCATAGGGTCAAGAAGGAATTTTTTTGGGATGGCCTTAAAACTTATGTTCAAAGGTTTGTCACAGAATGTTTCGTTTTCCAACAAAATAAGGTGGAAACAATTAATACCCCAGGTCTTTTACAACCATTAGCCATCCCAAGTTAGCGCTGAGAGGAGGTTTCCATGGATTTCATAACAGGGTTACCAAAGTCTAAAGAAAAGAGTGTCATCATGGTGATTGTTTATAGACTCACCAAGTATGCACACTTTGTGCACTCTCTCATCTTTTCAAAGCTAGTACAATTGCCATTGCATTCATGGAGACAGTTCAAAAGCTACATGGAATCCCAAATATTATTGTAAGTGATAGAGATCCCATCTTAACTAGACATTTTTGGATGGAATTATTTTCTTGTTTGGGTACTCAATTGGCTCATAGCTCATCTTATCATCCTCAATCTGATGGACAAACCAAGATAGTGAACAAATTTCTAGAAGGCTACCTTCATTGCTTTGTCTTTGGTAAACAAACACAATGGTTCAAATGGTTACCCTTAGCATAATGGTGTTATAACACTTCGTTTCATACTGCAACAAAAATGACACCATTTATGGCACTCTATGGATACCACCCTCCTTCCATCACTTCTTCTCTAAAAAAAAATCTAAGGTTCAAGCAGTGGAAGATCACATCGAGCATCAACAACAAGTTCTCCAAATCTTAAAGGACAACCTGACCATGGCACAAAATTGCATGAAACAACAGGCATATCAACATCATAGTGAAAGAAGTTTTGAAGTAGGGGATTGGGTGTTTTTAAGACTACAACCATACAAACATATGTCCCTCAAGCAAGCCAAGAAGGATAATAAATTATCACCAAAGTACTATGGCCCTTATAAGGTGTTGCAAAATATTGGTACTATGGCATACAAATTGGATTTTCCTTCATCTTCACGAGTACAACCAGTCTTCCATGATTCATGCTTAAAGAGGTTATAGGTGACAAGATCCCAGTTCAAAATATATTGCCAGAACTTGACGATGAAGGAAAAACCATATTCGAGCCTGAAGCCATCACTAACACAAGAATTTTCCAGCTGAGGAATAGATCCAGTTCAGAGTATCTCGTTAAATGGAGGAAACTACGGGCTGAAGATTCCACTTGGGAAGATGAGTCTTTTATACAGAAGAATTCAAAGTTACTTAAGCATTGCGGACAACACTTGTCTCAAGGGGAGGGGCATGTTAAGCCCTAATAGTACCTCATTACCCCTTAATTGGGGCATATTACATTAGTAATGCTATTTTATTTATGTCATCTTGAGTCCATTAGTTGTAATTGTACCTCCTAGTCTCCTACATATACCAAGGAAACATTTTCATTTGGAATCATCTTGTATTTGGACATTTATGTGGGGTATAAGGAGGCTTCCCCCTCGAAGAGGATTATTACCTGAAATTCTCTATTTTTCAAGTCATTAAGTACTTATTCTGAGGTTTTTCTATGTTATATTGATATTTGGTTCTTAATATATGGTATCAGAGCTCAAGGTCTTGGGGTTTCGTTGCTACATCTAAGATACCTTGGAATTTTTGCTATAAATTCTTTTCTACAAAGTTTTAGAAGGAACCCTTTGGAGGATATTTAGTATATGGGTCAAGGTACATTGTTTTGAAATTTCAGCTCCTGAGGCCTTATACTTTAGGAGATACATCCTGTGTAAGATAGGGTTCTAGAATCATCCTGAATTGAGTCATCACGACATTTTCGATATAAAAACGTTTATGTAACGTCTCAGACCCTGAAATCTAGAGAATATTCACAGGAATTATTAATTTATCCGTGATAAAAATTTCATCTTCTGGGTCATCTTACATTTGTATATACACCCTATGGAAGATAGGGTATTTGACTAGTATCAAGCGGATGTTCTGGGTAAAACAATCATAAATTTTTCCTAGAGTATCCAATTTGAGTGAGACTAGTTACATTGGATAGTGGACAGTCTGTAGTATTTCTTAACCCTTAATCGATCTCTAACTTTAAAAATGATTCAATGCATTACTGATACAAGACATCATTGTCTAATATCCATCTAAGCCATGGGCCTCTCAAGTGTCAAGAGGGATCAAATATTTATACATGTAAAACTTGAGAAAATGTTTATAGCTCAAGACATTTGGTCCCTATCATTGCTTGATAGATCCATGGTTAATATGTACCTAGGCTAGTTTATATTATAAATTTCCTTTTAAAACTAAATTAGCACTATAAAATAATGGAATAAAAACATATGACCAAATTTATATTTCATTTTAGTTTTAAATAAATAACAAATAAATAAAAATCATACAATTTTATAAAATGCACTTTAACAACATTCAAGTCACCAATCAAATCCCCCTAACAAGATTAGATATCAAGGGTTTCATTTTGTAAGGAAGCCAAGATTCAAAACTAGCGGTATTTGGAAGGAGACACCCAAAAAAATACATCCACATTAAGGGTCGATGTGGCCTACGCTGGGTGCAATCCCCAGTTATTTTTGACGACTTAGATTCCCCTAGGTCGTGGTTTCTTATACCACATACTAGTCCCACATGGGACAGACGCACTAGAAAACAAAAAAAAAAACCATTTAAATCACCGGTCTTTCTATGTTAATATTCTTTTTGGACTGCTATCTACATAATTCTTTGTTTCCCTACATTGTTACCCTTCCTGCTAGAACTCTTTCTTTTTCCCTTCCTTGTCTTACTGACAAGAGCTAAGTTCTCATCACTACTTCTCTGCTTACTTCTCTTGACTCCTCCCAAGTCTCTTCCTGGATGCAATCATCTCAAAGCCTCTACCAATATGGGACATTTTACCGACAACAGACTCATATGACAAATGTTTCCCAAGAATTGGGAATACCATTCAATGCCACATTCACAGGATCTACGTTCTTTTTTTTATCCCTTATGACTACAAGTTGATCATGGACTTGTGTGATTCTCAAGAAATGGTTGGTAACATTGTCATATCTATATAACTACACTGATCTGAGTATATTTCTTAAGACATTATTCATATTCATGTTAGTTCTCTGCAATAAACCTACCAAGGCATCAAAGATGTATTTGGCCATATTCTTCTCGGGTAGGTGAAGAATTAAATGATCCTTCATTGAATCCAAGATAACCCTCTCATATTTGATCTCCTTATTATGAAATGCTAGATATGTTGGTCGAAAAAATACTTTTTCCATTAACTCCCAAAGTTCATACTCCTTTAACACCAAAGTAACTCTTGCTTTACAATATAGGAAGTTGGATTCTCCATCCAATCTATCTTCAACTCTCATAGGTGTTTATGCCACCCCTTAGACCTGATAAACTGCCTTGGAAATAACCTGCTACTAAAATGCCCCATGTACTAACCTGTATGAACTTGTAAAAACCTATCACTCATGAAACCTGTGTATGTATGTGACTTCCCTTACTGAAACCTGCATATGTAGTCTTTTATTCCTACAACAACCCACATATACATGATTGTCTCCAAAGAAAACCACATATGTATGTGTATGTTCCTTGTGCAACCTATGTATAACTCCGTAAAATTACAAAACCCTAGTTCTTCCTCAGTACAATTGTTTCCCCGAAATTTGTCCTTTGATTTCTTCCTCCCAGTTATGGATCTGCTAACATCTCCTAGATATTTGATAGATTCACTATCCCCTACTATGGATTTGAGATATGGATTCCTCTCAAGAAATGTGCTTTGATACCATGTTAAAATCCTTACTCTCGTACCTATATATCTTGTTGTCTAGGGATTTCCATAGTGCAAATCAACTTAGTAGCTCACAAAAAAAAACACAATGTTGGAATATTCAACTCAAATAAAGATAGTGCAATCAATACTAGAAACAAAATCATGCACACATGTACATACCCCTAGAAAAACCTCAAAGGGAAAACCACCAGTACTGAGATGATTTTATTATGATAAAAACACGGCTCTCGTAATAGGGATAATTTCCCACTAAGAGAAATACAACTGCAAACAAACTTAGAAAAATATGCTTTATTGTATGACCCAAATATGGCACATTTTTGGAGGTGTATGCACATTTCCTTAATAAAACCCACCTATACATGTATGTCTCCACTAAAACTCACGTACACGACATCGAGGACTATACAACAAACTTCGTACAGCTTGACCCTTTCTTGTTTATTCGCTCTGCTTAAACCCACTTACATATACCTTTGTTCTCTCTTCTCCTCGACTTGATCTCTAGAAGGAAGTCCTTATCCACCTATCCAATATCTCCTTGAATGAGAGTCCTTCCTAATCCAATCGTGTCTCACAAACATTTTTATTCCTCCTTCACCCTATCCTTTCTTTTATATCATGAATTATGACATAACCTTAATCTCCAAAGTGGTTGATGGTTGAGATTGTGTTGAATATTTTCAAATTCGGGAAATTCATTCTCCACAAGAAAGTACAAAAATACCCATCTACACCATTACAAAATCCCCAAGAAGAGAAGTCAACCCCACCAATAAAATAAAGAAAATAATAAAGTAATTTGAAGACCCAGAATAAGAAGTCAGCCCTAGAAAGGCTCCTAGATTAGTATAAATACATGATTGAATCATTTCATTTGCACAGTCAAACAACTCCTTTTTCAGTGCACACAAGGCAGTTGCAGCTGCAGTTTTTGATAACTTCATTATTTATGGGTTTCTGGTATCTTGATGAGTGTGCCACACTTGGGGAACGATATTCTCGATTGTTGTTGGTCATCTTATTGAGGTGCTAGGTATTGGTGATACTAGCCTTGAGGAGGATATTCTTTGTATGATATTTTGGCTATTGATGTTGATGTACTTGTAATATCTTGGACTGAATTATTCTATAGAAATTTTGTTAGGTTTTCTCCCAAGGTTGGGTTTCCTAGGATAAACTCTTGTGCTCTTGTGTTGTGCTCTTGTGTCTACTGTGCATGGTTAATATTTCTAGATCTTGTTCTTTCCACTTTATTGTTATAGTTGAGATTTTCAGTGTATAGTTATTCTATGATAACTGTTGTATGAAAGTGAATATTGTTATTAATCATAAGTAAATAAATATCATATCTAATAATAATAAAACGTCAACATGGTATCAGAGATAGTTGAAATATTTCCACTGCATAGTTTATGTTTGTCACTACAATTTTCCACTACATAGACTTGAACTTTCCAAGCTCGTTGAGAAAATTATTGGAAGATGTTGAGTTTAATTTCACCATAGATCAACTTTCCCTGGCCTAACTCACCCCCTAGTGGTCTCATATTGTATCTTGGTGAAAGATGAAATTTCACCTAAAACCCACTACTGTAGTTGCAACAACTTTCTTTGTGAAGCTCGATGAGAATTTATTGCACTGAGTTGAGGAAAAGGTTTTGTATAGAGAAAATATCCTTTCCCCAGTTCACCTATTTCACTTCTCAGTTTGTCTTTCTGTCAAACTTGAAATGTTAGGGTTTATTGACATTTTCCTGGACGTTGAACTTTCTCCTATCTTGACTTTGTGATTTCCTCATGTATTGATGGTGTCCAATTTCAGATTAGAAGACAATATGGATGGTGTTAAAATTTTGATAGGTATGAACTTATATATGTTTGAAAGTTATATAATTCAATAGAGTATGAGGTTGTTTGCAAGGGATGTACAAGAGACCTTGTCTAAACAATGACCCACAGGGATAATTAGATCTAGTGCATTCATAGGAATACCGCACCCTCCCTAGAAATTAAGACTCTAGGTTTGCATATCAGGTTTGTTGTTTTTATATTACTGCATCTTAAATAAATAGTGTAACTAGGCCAACAATCTTTAGAGTTCTATTACTGCTGAGTACTTTCTTCTATCAAATGTTTAGTGACACTTGAATATTCTTGGTACAATAATAATTATGTAAATTTTTACTGTTTAGTATTGATGTTGCACTTGTTTGAAAGATAGAATTGATCTCCTCTAGTATATATTCTTGGTTGTTGTCTTTTTCCTAGGAAGGTTACCTATTAAATTACATGGAGATGTTATTGTTTTTTTCCAGGTAGGTTACCATGAAGGAATGATTGGTAGAAACACTAGAGAAGTGTTATTCATGCTAGAGAAAGAGATATAGTGACGATTGTTCATGTTCCTATTTTTTCTTGTTCTTATTTCTATTTCCTATTCATAAGAATATTGTTCTTTTCTGTTATTTTCCCTTGTTATTTCTCTTGTTCTAGGCAGGTAACAAGTGGTAGCTTTAAGAGGGAGATATAGTGATGGTTTTAGTATGAAACAGATTAGATGGTCTCGATTTTAGTACATGGAGCATACTATCCAGACATAGATTTTTGTACATGACCGTATACATCCATGTACCAAAGGCGAAGAGGACGAAGTTAGAACCTTCTAGAAAGAAGGATACTTTTTTGGGATACAAAGTGTTTCACATGGATATTGATTGTGAAGAGAAGAAATATTTTATGATGACCATATAGATACCTGTAGTGCATTTTTTCACTCTCAATATCATCAAGAAGACCCAGTAGACCCAACCGGGTTAGTGGATCTACCTAGAGATGTTGTGGTGACTAGGAAGAGGCCAACATGCTTTCATAATACCTTATAGGATGTAGTATGGCATGCATCTCTCCATGATACTTTTAGGGAGAGAAAAATAACTCAGATATTCTCGAGTTACATGGAGTCACATCATGATTCCAAACCTTCCATTTATAAGGAGGAGCATGTGGCTCCATAAGTGGTGAGGCAGGTGGCCCCACCAAGTACTAGTTTAGAGGGAGTAAGCCCTTAGGATAGAGTAGGGAGGATAAATCTCCCAGGGCATTTCATTGGAGATCAAATTTCAATGGATATTATAATATACATAGGAGAAAATGTCTCTAGAGATTGTACAAACTCAAAGGGAGTCATGTTTCACAGGGAACATGTTACCCCAGGATCGATGGATACTTGATGAGACTGTGAGTGATGAAGATCCAAAACTTTTCTACAAGGTTGTTGTTGATGATTCTTTCATCTATGTTGATGACATGTTCCTCATGAGAGCATAATATCTCTTTGTCTAGTGTAATAGTGGGCCACTAGGAAGGGCATCCCTCTTCCTAGGCTAACTAGTAGAAAATTCTATTGTAATATGATCTCGCTAGTTTGGGAAGAAAAGTGTTCTAAAAGAATGTACTATGTTAATTTTTTATCTGTTTCAATGCTAGTCAATTTATATATCTGTAATAAATCCTTCGCCGGTATAGTAAGCAAGGCTATGTATAAATAAATGGTTAGTCAACTTGTGTCAGTTCTTTGTTGCAGAAAACTTCTCTCACGAGTATGAATGTGCAGACAGTCGCAAAGAATAAAAGCAATAATTACTTTTGAAAGAAGTCACAAATAATAATACATTTGATGAATTTCTTTTGAATCTTCTTGTCTCTTCTCCGTGTTTTTGTGTTTTGTTGTGTGTGATTGTGTGAGGTTACTGCAGACCAAATGAATTGGTGTTCCCTCTCTATATTTTGCTTGTATACTTGTTGGGCCAGCATTTTTATGCAATTTATGTTAGGTAAACATAGTGTGCCCTCTTCTTGGATTGAGTTCGTTGTTTGATAGTACGCCCTCTTCTTGGAGTGAGCTCGATGTTTTTATAGTGCTCCCTCTTCTTGGAGTGAGTTCGTTGTTTTAATCAAGTGCGCCCTCTAGGAGATGATTTTGCTCTCTCTCTTTGCAATCATGTTGGAAAATATTTAACAGACAGTTAACAGATAACGAATGCTTGTCATTGATGGCAACAGTGAAGATGACATGAGAACAACAAGTTTGTAATTGACAGGCAAACAAAAGATAAGTTCAGAGAGGTGAATGATCGAAGGCAGCGAATGAGCGAAATTTTGAGAAGAAGAATCTCTGATTGTTGAAGAGGGAGACAGACCTCAGCCGTCAGATCTGAGTGCAAGACCCGACCATCATTGGATCAAGGATAAACTGCACGCTCTTTAAAGTACAAGGAGAAGCGGGTGTAATCGAGATTTGAGAAATCACAATGTAATCTGAGCCGTCATATCAATCTTTGATCTGGAACATTGATTCCAGTCCCTGACAGAGTTTCGAGGATCGCAAGTTGGACATGTCAAAGATTATTAACATCAAAAATCCTGATATCGTGATATGCGAAATCGCGACGTAACTGCGACCGTCAGATCAAGATCAGATTTGGACTGTTGATGTAACTCCTTATCGGAGTTTCGCGAATCGCGACATGGAGTGACAAAAACACTGCAACAAGATATGCGAAATCGCGACGTAACTACAACCGTCGGATCAAGATCAGATTTGGACCATTGATGTAACTCCTTATCGGAGTTTCGCGAATCGCGACATGGAGTGACAAAAACAAGTGCAACAAGGATGCTGAAATTGCGATATGCGATATGGCAATTCAATCACAGTCGTTAAATCAAGCGTGGATCTGGGCCATTGATGTAACTCCATATCGGAGTCTCGGCTATCGTGACTTGGAGTGATGAGACCCTTCATCATAGGAACTGCGAGATGCGAATTCACGAAGAGATCTGGACCGTCAATACACCAAGATTCTGGACCATTGATCCAGCTCCATCTCGGAGTTTCGCCTATCGCAACTTGGAGTGACGAGAACCTCCACCTAAGGAACAGCGAGATGTGAGATCGCGAAAGCGTCTTATGCATAAGGTTGTGGTCACAGCCCTTGGTCACGAGAAGGGAAGGAGTCATTCCAGATAAGCTCCATTTCGGGGTTTCGGAGATCGTGACTTAGAGAGTCGAGATGCCTCATCTCCAGATTCATGAAACGCGAATTCGTGAAAATCACTTTAAGCATAAGTGCTTGGTCATGGACATGGTCATATAGAGGAAGGATCTAGCATAGAAAAGCTCTGTATCGAAGCTTCCGAGATTGCGGCATGAAGTGACAAGATACTTGGGCATAGGAATATCGAGATGCTGAAACCCGATTTAAAGGCAATATTAATAAAGTTCATCCGACGACGCAGATAGAATTGAATGAGATCTAAGGGTTATTGTTTCTTCACACACAGGTAACTCATCAGTTACGATTCTGCTAAACAAAACGGATTCTTGATTGCGAATCAGTTATCGTTTTAGTTGCTTAGACAGTTGTTGACATTTTTCCTAATGAGTTGGGAAGTTGAACCATCGTGTTCGTGTGTATAAAAGAAGATGAAATAGACTGTGTCATGTTGGTTGTTTTGTAAGTGAAAAAGAATGAAACTGTAAGAATAGAGACAAAGAGGATGCGCAAGAGGAGATTGAGCATATGTGAAGGGTGAGAAGAAATGCAGAGCATAATAACAGAGAGTTGAAGAAGCGTAGAATGAGAGCACGAGTTGATGCATAGCATACCTGCTGAAAAGACAGAGGAAGAGTAGAGCTGCAGAATAGTGTGCAAAAGACCAGATTTACAGAACAAAGAAAGATTGGTAAGACCTGATTTATCTGTAAAGTTGAATGTTTATTTAGCCATTTATATTCTAGGGAGGTTGGGAGGTGCTCAGGAGGACTGTTGTCCTCAGAGGTTCAAGTGGGAGCTTGAACACAAGAAGTTGTAGCTTCCATCTGGTTGCAGCCAGAGAAACCAGGGTGGCAGGGAGGTGCAAGGGAGAACTAGTGTTCTCTGTTATGCAGGTTGGAGCCTGTGTAACTGGAAGTTGGTGCTTCCATCCAGTTGGTGTTGGAACATTCAGGAAGTTGGTGCTTCCATCCAGTTGGTGCTGGAATATTCAGGGAGTTGGTGCTTCCTTCTAGTGGGTGCTAGAGAAACCAGAGAGTTGGTGATCTCAAACAAGTTGCAGCTTGTAAAACAGAGGTAGCAACCTCACATTGAGTTGGTGCTCAATTGTAAATGATGTACAGAACTGAAAAAGACTACCTATCATTTCAAAGAAGAAGAGGTTTTCTCCCTTTATGGGTTTCCTCGTGAAAATCTATCTCTGTGTGTACTTTATGTGTGACTAATGGTCTTTACTTTTACTGTCCATATGCTATATATTGTTGATGATCCCTTGAAGGAAGATTAATAATATTTAAAAGGTATAAAATTGTTTAAGATCATAAACAACTGATTCAGCCCCCCTCTCAGTTGTTTTAGTATTTCCAACAAATCAAATATCAGATTAATTGGTATGAGAGCAAGTGCCTTGGAGACATTTCCGCACACATGGAAGAAGGAGAAGATGGAGAAAACATACATGAAATTCATAATTTTATTTTTGTTCTTCAACATTGTATCCATGCTCTTGCTTAAAGCATCTTGGTCACCCTTCTCAAGGTTATTTTGTGCCTCTGCATTGGGGAAACATTTGCACCCTTATAATGGTTCCTCGTGCACCCTCCTCAGGGCCCCCTTTGGTAGCTCATGCCTCCTCTTTCAAGAGAATAGGCTCACCCTTTTCTAGGATTATAGACCATACTGCCCCAAAGAAAAGTCTCTAATGAGGAGTCCATTGCAGCCATCTCAACTCCCGTTGAAGTATTGGCATTGGATCTCCATGAATTACTTTGAATCCAACAACACTGACCTCTAGTGACCATGCAGTTGGACACCCGCTTTCATTTACCAAATTTCACTGGAAAAATTAATGGCAAGAAGGTAATTTCTTGGATCTGTAGCCTCTCCACCTACTTCAAGACTTCCCACGAGATGGAAGAATTCACTAAATTACATATCATCAGCTTGTAGCTCGAAGGAATAGCACAAAATTGGTGGGACACTCAATTGGAACAGAATGAATTGACTGTGGATCTCGGTACACCACATTCTCTGACAAATGAAAATATTGATTCTTGGGACGCGTTCGGTAACACCTTGCAGGAACGATTCTACCCCCGAGGCTATCTCCAACATCTTCTCTCCAAATGGGTGCAACTCTGCCATATTTCCACTCATTCAATACAAGGATACATTGACATCTTTTGCAAGTTGTGCATCTAGCTCCATAACAACGATCCCAACGAGGTATTAATCATCAAATTTAATTTTGGTCTTTTGTTGCCTCTCCCTCACGAAGTTGATATTTTTGGAAGCTCTTCTCTAGACAAGGAATTCTTACGGGCCTTGGCCATAGAACGTAAGGTATTACCTAACATATGATATTATCTAAATCCAACCCAGATTGACAACCCACCTCCTTCTCATCCTCAACCTTATCTGTCTTGCTCGTCGACGACCAAAAATGCAATTTGGAGTAATTTACACAAGACCAACTCCCATAACTTTGTTGACTATTGAGCCATTAAAAATATCCGCCCCCATTAGACCTTGGTTGCAGAGTTCACACCCACTGAGTTTCTTGAACAAAAATAAGTCATCTCTCTCACCAACCCCACCAAAGCCAACCCATCCCTCATTCTCATGACCATGCCTGAACCGGGTCGCACTAATATTCCCCTCTTTATGCATAACTTCCAAATTAAACATGAACTTACCACTCTCCTTTTGGAATATGGAATCCAAAAGAATCTAGTTTCTCAAGACTTATTCCAACATCTTCAACTTCCCAACACCCCCCACCCGGATCCATATCAACTTGGTTGGGTACAAAAGGGAGAACCTCGCATCACTATCACTTGGTGTTGCGTCGTAACTTTTAACATTGGCCCCTTTAGCGACACCGTGGTGTGCGATGTTTCACCTTTATACTATGTTGACTTCTTACTAGGTATCCCATACCAACAATTCTAACAAGTCGTGTACCATGCCAAATCCCATTAATAAAATCGTCAGCATGAAGTACGCACCTATGTTCTTACTTCAGCACCTCACACTTCCACCGCTTACCTCAGCACCTCACACTTCCACCCCACTGCATCCTAGGAAAGAAGAAACTAACCATGTCATTCACATCAAAGACCTCTATGTATGTTTGTCCCACCATGTTAAGCCGGAGAACCTCACTAATATGACACCTCCCACCATACTCCCTCTCCTACCAAAATTTGCAGATGTCTCTCAGCCTCCGACAAGGCTCCCACCCCCTCGATCCATTGCACACTCCATCGATATCATTCATGACACATCATTCCAAAATGAGCCATCATCTCAACATGTTCCCAATGACACTACCGAACTCGAATGACAAATGGGTCAATTACTCGAATCTGGCCATCGTCAATCCTCCTCCCCCCTTACGCCTCTCTAGATTTACTTCTTCCAAAGGAGGATACTACTGAATGTCGTATCCTTACTGCTTACCACGCCCTCACCCTAGCCAGAATTAAAAATTGCTACCCCTTACCCTAGATTACCTCTAATTTTTCTATTGGAGCAGTGCGTAAACAGGGAGGTCACCTAGTGACTTACCACTCTGAGACCCTTTCTGCAGCCAAATTCCATTACAACAACTATGCCAAACAATTATACTTCCTGATATAGGCTTTGTAGAAGTGGTGCCCTTACAATAGGACCACACGGTCTTCCATTGACTTCTTACCTTTTCAGGTATGTCTTGGCTTTCAGTATCTGGAGCCCATAGATATTCCTCTCATTTTGACCACATCGGGACCAGTACATCAACATTGAGAACAACGGGTTGACCATAGTGGCATTCATAATTTATCACAAAAACACACTCAAGTCGCAGCTTCCTTGCAAGTAACACCATATCGTGCCAAGCGACATCATGTTTCATACTTGGTTGGTAAACAATGCCAAACGCCAGTGACATGCCAAGTGGATGAAAGTTCAGACTGTGCAACGAAAGTTCCCTTAGTTGGTGGCAGAAGAAAGTATGCTTTCAGATCTAAAATGGGAGGAATTGGGCCACCAGGAAGGGCATCCCCCTTCCTTGGACAACTAGTATAAACCTCGATTGTAATCTGATCTCACCATTTTGGGAAGCAAGGTGTTCTAAAAGAATGTACTATGTTAATTTATGATCTATGTCAATGCTAGCAGTTTATATATTTGTAATAAATCCTTCGCCAATATAGTAAGCAAGGCTATGTCTAAATAAATGGTTAGTTATTTTGTGTCATTTCTTTGCTACGGGAAACTTCTCTCACTAGTCTAAATGCACAAAGAGTCGCGGAAATTAAAAGACACAACTACTTTTGTAAGAAGTCACCCTCCATTATTAAAGGGGATGTTTTTCTCTAATACATTTGATGAAGTTATTCTGAATCTTCTTGTCTCTTATCTGTGTTTTTGCATTTTGCGGTGTGTGAGTGTGTGAGGTTACTGTGCACCAAAGGAACTGGTGCACCCTCTCTATTATTTTCTTGTATACTTGTTGTGCCTTCGTTTTTATGCAATGTGTATTAGGTAAACATAGTGTTCCCTCTTCTTGGAGTGATTTCGTTGTTTCATTGTGCACCCTCTTCTTGGAGTGAGTTCACTATTTTTATAGTGTGCCCTCTTCTTGGAGTGAGTTCACTATTTTTATAGTGTGCCCTCTTCTTGGAGTGAGTTTGTTGTTTTAATCAACCGCTCCCTCTAGGAGATGAGTGTGCTCTCTCTGTTTGTAATCAAATATCAGATCAAAGAGAGAGTTGAGCTCAAAGTTTAAGATGAATGGTATTGGATAGATGTACTGTGGGATTGGAGGTGTGAAAGAGATCAGATGAGATCTTCCTCGATTAGGGGATATTGATGAGGTTCGATATGATGGTCTACAAGTCTATGGAGATAAATATGAATAAGTCGAGTGATTCTACTTCAGATTCATATTTAGTGGATCCCATGATGTACATGAAGTAGATTGGATCCTTGATGTACTTGGCTAATGCTAGGCCAGATATTTTCTTTGCAATGAGCACCCTGAGCCAGTATTTGGTTGAATCTGAGGAAGTTCCAATGCATGGTAGTGAAGCATGGTACAATTTGATATGGTTTATCTCAGGTGATGAAGTGAGGCTGTAGAGATATACAAATTATGATTGGGTAGGGAGTGAAGTAGAAATATTGAGCACCTTAGGGCACTACTTCATCTCATAATCAGTTACAATTTTCAAGATAAGCTAGAAGAAGGCTTCTATAGCACTCAGTACAATAGAGACAGAGTATGTCACAGTCGGTGCCGCAAGTCGTGAAGTGGTGCAACTTTAGAATATTCTTGCAGGAATTCATCTGAAGCATGGTACAGAAGGGAGCAGTGAAGCTCCAATACTTATACGTAGATGAGAAGATCGCAATATATCAGCATTGACCTTTTGACACTCCAAACATTTGGCAATGTACCCAGCCACTTCTTTCTTCATTCCTGGCCAATAATATTGGCTCTTGACAGCTGCAATTGTTTTATGATACCCTAGGTGTCCAACATAAGTTACGTTATGCATTTCTTTCAATATCAGAATCTTCAATTATTTGGAATTGGGTACATAAATTATGCTTTTGTACATGAGAATCTCATCGTTTCCCATCTTGTAATCTTCAATATTCTGTTGCAAATTACCTTGTTGTAATTTTTTCATTAATTCCATGTGTTTCAAATCTTATTTTGCAACCTCTAAGATTATGTCTTTCAAATCAGATTGGTACATGTTGATGGTTCTATCATGCATCTCATGCACTCTTTTGCTAAGTGCATCAACCACCTTGTTCTCTTTCCATTTGATATGCTTTATATCAAAGTCGTATTCGCGGAGAAATTCCAACCACCTACTATGCCTTGCATTTAGAGTTGGATGATCAAATAAATATTTCATTCCATTATGGTCTTTCCTCATCTCAAACATTTTCCCCATGAGGTAGTACCTCCACTTCTTCAAGGCATGCACTATGGCTCCCAAATACAAATCATGAGTGGCATAGTTCCTTTCATGCTCCTTCAACTTCCTTGATTCATAACATACAACATACCCATTTTGACTAAGGACTCCACCAAGTCCTTCTTTACATGAATTTGTGCATACAATGAAGTCTTCATTTGGATCATCAATCCTTAGTATTGGAGCACTGGTTAATAGTTTCTTCAAATGTTGGAAATCATTTTCACACTCCAATGTCCACTAGAACTTCACTCCCTTCTTTTGCAAGGAAGTGATCGGGTGTGAAATCTTTGAAAATCCTACAATAAATCTTATGTAGTAACCTGCAAGTCCCATGAAGGATTTGACTTATGTCACATTCTTAGGTGTTGACCATCCTCTAATGACCTCAATATTTTCAGGGTCCACTGCTACCCCTTCCTATGATATGATATGCCTTAAATAACGAATTTGGTTCTGATAAAATGAGCACATTCTCAATTTGGCATACAATTAGTGCTCTCTTAACATTTGTAATACCATCTTCAAGTGTTGCTCATGCTCTTCTTTTGACTTGGAATATATAACAATGTCATCCAAAAATACAATGAAAAGCTTATCTAAGTATTCTCTAAAAATACCATTCATCAAACACATGAAGATATTTGGTGCATTTGATAGCCCAAATGGCACCACTGTGAACTCATAATGACCATACCTTGTTCTTAAAGTAGTCTTGTTGATGTCTTCATCTTTAATTCTTACATGATGATAACCTGACCTTGGATCAATCTTAGAGAATATTTTTGCATTCTTCAACTGATCAAAGATTTCATCAATCCTTGGCAAAAGATACTTATTCTTTATAGTTACTTTGTTCAACTACCTAAAGTCCATACAAAGTCTCAATGTCCCATCTTTATTTTTCACAAATAACACTAGAGCATCCCAAGGTGAAATAGTAGGAAATTTGCAAAGTTGATTCATACAGACCAGAGAAAATGTAACGCAGACAAACTTGTTGGATAGTTCTAGGGTTTTCTTTTAGCTATTTGGGTACCAGTAGAGTTGAAGTCAATTTGTCGATATATAATGGAACAAGAGAATTGGATAACGTGACCCATCTTGTTGGGCAACCGAAAGTTGGTTTCGACCATTATGCTGGTTGTGTGATTGTGAATGGAAGGGCTCTCTTTTATTCATTCTATGAAGCTTCTTCTCAAAAACAGCAGTAACTGCTAGTCCTATGGATCAATGGAGGTACTCATCCTCGCTTTCAATCTTTCCTTAGCTTCCATGATTGTATCATTCCCTTATCCCTACAAATTCATAGATAAATAGTTGCGTTGGCATATCATATAGCTACTCTTTCTCATCAAGGACAAGTGAGTCATAGATAAATCGATATGTTAGTATGTCATATAGCTTTTGTTTCTCAGCGAGGACATGCGAGGTTGGTGAAGCCCATGCCTATAATTTTCTCAGCGAGCAAATCTTGAAGTGATTAAAATAGTTAGAACGTTTGTTTTCTTTAATAATTACCGAGGCTGTATAGATGTTTTCTCTGGGGGGAATGTTTATAAAGTTCTCATTTTTGGGTGTAGAAATGTAAACCTAACATCACAATACCTTAGTACAGATTAATTTATATATAATAGAGTATATTTTCTCAAAATATCAAGCAAACATAATTTTTAATTGAAACACATAATAGAGTAGGTCGGCTCAACTTCATCACCTAACATAATTTGAAACTGGCACTGTTTCTATATTAGTTGCATTCAATATACATTGTTTCTTTGCTGCGATTTTACTTGTTCTTCTTGGTTTTTCTTTGTTGTTTTATGTGACTCCAATCATTGAAGTTGAAGATTTATGTGAAACTAAAACTCTATGCAGACGTCAAAATCGCCTGTTGGAGTAGTGTTTTCTTACTCTAACGCATCATCAGATTACAACAAGATTGGGGACAACATAACTGGTAACTTCTTATGCTAATTTCTAATAGCCAGGCTTAGCATAAAATTGATGTGAACACTGATGATAATATTGCTTTGAACATCATTTTGTCTGCTGACTCATTTGCTTTTCTTCAAAATTGGTTTAAAAGGTTTCCTGAATACAGAAAACTTGACTTTTACATAGCAGGAGAGAGCTATGGAGGGGAGTAAATTTGATTTCAGTGGCTAATTAAACTCCACAATGCATCTCCATCAAATTGCCTATAACTCATTATAATCTTACTGAAATTTGAAGCAGGAAAATACGTGCCAGAACTTGCAGAGGTCATTTATGATTTCAAAAACTGTACGCTTCGTTAGAGTTACCATATCAACTTCAAAGGTTTCATGGTAAGATAATGGTAGTCAATGGATCTAGGTAAGAGACAACATGCCACTTATAATCAGACGCTCAAGAGGAGGAAGCCTCAGAATTAGGCTTATAAGAGGAACAACCATCTCTTTTTCCCTTTCAAGCAACGGCCCACTATCAAGGCTTTGGTTCTACAAATTTTTCAAGGCTTTGAAACTCCCCACTATCTCAAGAAACCTCTGTGCAAATAAATTGTAATCTTCCCCACCAAAACTCGAATCCAATGTCAATCCAATCACATTTCTTTAGCACTTTATTTGTAGTCCAACAACCGCAAAGGAAAGCTCTTGAAACAAGACCCATTCACCTTTATATCATTTATCAAGATCCCATTCACCTTTAGATCATTTATCGTGGATACTCGAATAGTTCTAATTTTGGGGCAGTCTATTCTTAGAACCTCTATGCCATCATATACCATTATTTCTAAAACTAAAATGTTGGGAGCTGAGATGGCTGGCTTCTGCAGTGATTTATCGGAAGTGTTTTCAAAATCCATCAATGAGAGTGAGAGGTAAACACGGCTAAGGAATCCTGTGTCAATTCTATGTCTTTTGGAAGGAGCAAGTAATGAGATGCTTGAATCATGATAAATCGGTTTGTTGGAATATGGGTGAGAATGTAATTGGACATTGTGAGCCTAGTGATGTGAGTGCAACAAAAAAGGGAAGGGGGTGGGATTTCTGGTACGGAGGAATAATTGATATTGAGAGTAAGGTGTTGGACATTTCTATAGGTCGGGTACTCCATCCATTTCCATACAATTTGGCTAGTAAATTTTCATTGGTTATCTATTGAATTGAGTGTAGTTGACAAGATGAAAGGTCTCTAAATCTAAGGAATGCAATAGTAGAATGTTGAAGATTATATTCTTTAACATTGCAATTTATGAAGATTATATTCTCTAGCATTGCAATTGATAATAGGTATGATGTGAACACGCCTAATAGGAGAAAGAGAGAGTGTGTGATTTGGGGTATTTTGGTGTAGAGAAATCTTCAATTCACACACTCCTCCTTAGGACTGGTCACACCAGATCCATTATTGATTGCAATGGTGGAAAATACAATCTTCAACATTCTTCCATTCCATTCCTTAGATCTAAAGGTCTTTCTTGTTTTCATCCACACTCAACCCACTTGTATATAGTTGATAACCAACATTGTCATTTTACTCACCAAAGTGTATGAAAATAGGTGTAGTATACAGCCTACATAAATGTCCAACGCTTCACTATGTCCAACACCTCTCTCAATCTCATCTATTCCTTGGTATCGGAAATTCCAGTTCCTGCCATTTTCTCTTGTGCTCGCCTCCCTACGCTCACACTCTTCAATTACATTCTCACCCATATTTCAACTCATTTTTCTAGATTGAACCATCTCATTACTTAATCCTTCCAAGAAATAGAATTGACACATGTCTCCTTAGCCTTGTTTACTTCTCATTGCCAGCTTTTGCAAACACTAGAAACAAGTCACTGCATTAGCCTTCAAAATCCAACCATCTCCTTTCCCAACATTTTACTCTTAGAAATAATGGTATATTATGGCACAAAGGTTTTAACAATCAACTTCCCTAAAATTAGAACTATTTGTGTATCCATGATAAATGATCAAAGGGTGAATGGGGTCAGCTTTCATGAGATTTCCTTTGTGGTTGTTGGACTATAAGTGCAATGTGGAAGAAAAGTAATTGGATTAGCACTGATTCGAGTTTTAGTGGGGAATATTAAGATTTCTCAACACGGAGGTTTCTTGACATAGTGGAAAGTTTGGAAGTCTTGAAAATGTTGGAGATCCACATTTGGTCATTGCTTGAAAGGGAAAAAGAGATGGTTTTTCCTCTTATCATTGTGATTTAGAGGCTTTCTCATTTTAAGTGTGTTATTAGAAGTGGCATGTCTCTTCTAGTATGAAATAGTTTATAAGGAAATGATTATTATTTCATTGACTTACTATATGAATCTTCCAATGGTTAAATGGGGGTAGAAGTAAACGAATTTGATGTTAGAGAAATGGCCATGTTGGGTTGGTTTCTTCAGGGAAATGCTTCTTGGAAAAGCTTAAATATGACCTACCAGCAAAAAATACTTAAAAGATCCTCTCACCATTGCTTTTAAAAATCCATAATCATGCTACCATTTATCTTATGAGTATAAAGATGTTAAATAAATCTTCCAATTTGATTAATTTGAATTATAAGAGTCAACTTGTCAACTTTTGAGGGAATTTAACACTAGTGGGGAGGATAACAAGCATGCTACCCAACCACCTAAGCAATGAATCTAGACCTACATAATATCAATTTTGTTAATAACTCAAAAGTATAAAAACCTGAAATATTCAACATTTTATAATGTCGAACATGCTTTGCTCATTTTCCATGAGTCATGCTCTTATGTTTATTAGGGAATTTTGTTAGGGACATCTCTGCCCAATACACGATAAACCAATGCTATGATGGAATCAACGAAGATGATATTCCTCCTTCATGGCCATAGAGGTTTCTTCTTATCAGTTTTAAACATTTATTATTCAGAATAAATGCATAAAGTTGCAGGATTGTAGGTCAGCTCCTCAATTAAGCTGGTCATTTAATAAAATTCATCTTTTCCTGATTCACCTTAAATTCAATCTTTTGTTTTAATTTGAATATTCTAAAGTAAATTTTGACCACTTTTTACAAAAAGGTATAGCTTATTGTTATCATGTTTTTGTCTAGCTATATTCATAATAATAATAACAATTTAATCTGAAGGTCACACTTAACTTACAAATCAAATTGGAGTATGAGATCTCCTTGTTTGTGGAACAAGGGACCCCCGTGCCCAATGATTTAACTCTAGAAATAATAATAATATTCTTAATAATAACCTAATTTTAAGGTCAAAGTTAAGTTAGAGATCAAATTGGAGTATGAGATCTCCTTGTTTTTGGGACAAGGGACCCCCTTGGAAATGCTAAAGTCTATGGTTATGTACATAACCTATCCCCTCTGAATTTTATCTTGTGATCTCCTAGAAAAATACATGTTCTTAACCATTAAACCTAAGATAATTAAATTTTTTATGTAAAAATGTTAAAAACATATGAATTTAAATATAGGTACCTTTAGATTGTTTGTGTAAAAATGTAAAAAATATATGAATTCAAATATATGTACTTTTAAAATCCTCACTAATCCAATGTCAATCTAATCACATTTCTTCCACACTTCATTTGTAGTCCAACAACCGCAAAGGAAATCTCTTGAAACAAGACCTCATTCACCTTTAGATCATTTATCAAGGCCCCATTCATGTTTAGATCATTTATCGTGGATACTCTAATAGTTCTAATTTTGGGGCAGTCTACTCTTAAAACCTTTGTGCCATCATATACCATTATTTCTAAAAGTAAAATGTTGGGAGTTGAGATGGTTGGCTTCCAAAAGTGTTTGCAAAAGCCAGCAATGAGAGGTAAACAAGGCTAAAGAATCTTTTGTCAATTTTATGTCTTGGAAAGAGAAATTAATGAGATGCTTGAATCACAAGAAATAGGTTTGTTGGAATATGGATGAGAATGTAATTGGACATTGTGAGCCTAGTGCAATAAAAAATGACTTTCTGGTATGAGGGAATAACTGATATTGAGAGTGAGGTGTTGGACATTTCTATAGGTCAAATACTAAATCCATTTCCATACAATTTGGCTAGTAAATTTGCATTGGTTATCTACTGTATTGAGTGTAGTTGAAAAGATGAAAGGCCTCTAAATCTAAGGAATGCAATAATAGAATGTTGAAGATTATATTCTCTAACATTGCAATTGATGAAGATTATATTCTCTAGCATTGCAATTGATAATAGATATGATGTGAACAAGCCTAAGAGGAGAAAGGGAGATAGTGTGATTTGGGGTATTTCGGTGTAGAGAAATCTCCAATTCAAACACTCTCTCTATCTCCTCTTAGGATCGGTCACACCAGATCCATTATCGATTACAATGGTGGAAAATATAATCTTCAACATTGTTCTATTGCATTCCTTATATCTAAAGGTCTTTCATGTTTTCATCCACACTCAATCCACTCGTATACAGTTGGTAACCAACATTTTCATTTTACTCACCAAAGTGTATGTGATCTAGGTGGATATCGGTGGCCACCCACCTTCTCCAACTGGCCCAAAACATGTTTTTGGCAATTTTGGTAATTTACTATTTTTAGTAGTTTTTAACTTCCGGGGCCATTTTGAGGCCCTAAACGATGTTTTTTGAGAAAACGGGGAGCAACATGGATCGTAGATCGATGTTGCTCACCCAAAAGTTGTAGTTCTCGGATAGATCTTTCCAACAAGCTATTGAGCACCCCAAACGGAGATTGTATGCAAAAGTTACGCCCCTGGGGACTTGACGTATCAACTACCCCCATCGGGGCCAACAAAACTTTTGGCTTTTCATCTTTCGGGGTTAGGATTTTACTTATGTTAAAAAGGCCCTTAAAGCCTCATTGTAATAATCATCTTTTCACGGATGCGAGTAGCCGTCACATCTCTTCTCAGAGATAAGCTACCACCATTCTAGCGAGTCTTTCACTCTGTATTTTATAGTCTCTGTACATTTATTTCATTAATAGAAATCGTGTATTATTGTATATCTGTGACTCTTGTTATTTCCGCTATATCTTTGTTATATTGTTGTCTCTCTTGCAATATCTCTAAATATTTATGTGTTATATCTCCGCTCTCATTTCGTGCTGAAAATAATCAGGATCAGTGGTATCAGAGCAGGCTGCTCTTGATCGTTTTCAGTGCATGTCCCCGACGAGGTCTGAGTATAGCAAGTTGGGTCTCGAGCTTGTCTCTCTTGAGGACAATCGCTCTCACACACCCAAGAAACCCTCAATGGTGGAAGAAAAGAAAAACGATGGAGCAGACGATCCTATC
>JASDQU010101121.1:381095-411318 GCA_032191745.1 Picea mariana | reverse complement strand
CGGGAAGACAAAGAAGGACACTGGAAAATGGTGCGATTTCCACAAAATCCCCTGGCACAACACCAATGAATGTCGCTCAAAACAGTCATTGGTGGCCGAGATCAAAGACAAGGAGCCGAACCCTGATTCAGAATCTGATTCTGAAAATACTGGTAAAAGACAGATCATCGACGCAGACCCCACTACTATTTTCGCGACTGCAGCAATTCAACCAGAAGAACCAACAGATCCAGAAGAGGGGGAGCACCTTTTTCATTCACAAATGTGGGTGAAGGGGATCCCGCTGCATTTTATTGTTGATAGCAGAAGCCAGAAGAACCTCATCTCAGCAGAGGTCGTCAAACAGTTGGGATTGTCGACAACACCACACCCGCAACCATACAACATCGGGTGGCTTCACCAAAGACGAGATCTTCATGTCAGCCAACAGTGTCGATTGTCATACGGCATCCAACCCTTCAAGTATGAGGTATTATGTGATGTTGCCCCACTGGATGTATGTGATGTTCTCTTGGGCCAGCCATATATGTGGAAACGCCATGCTATCTATGAGTCTCAACCCTGTAGTGTCATTATTACTCTGGGGGGTCATCTCTACAGGATACCAGAGGTAGTTCCAACTACTGCCCCACCTAAATAGTGCTGCAAGGTAGTATCTCATACTACAAAATTCATCTTCTCCACAATTTATTCAAAAGGGGAACAAAAGGATACTACAACCACTACAGCCTCGCCCTAAGCACCTTCTATCCACCAGAAGCAGGTTGACAAGGTTGCAACAAAGCACAAAGATCCCTTCTGCACACAGTCATCTCATGTAGCCAGACTGGTTAAAAAGGTCGAACCCTTCCAGCCACAGGTTCGTGATGACCTTCAACAAACCAAGCAGCACGACGGTTCCAACAAGGCAAGCAAATCACCAAGATTCAGATTCAACAATCGCTTTCCCCTCTCCCCCGAGAACTCAACGCAATGGATACCATTTCTTCCTAAGGAGGGAGGATTGATCCAGGTGGATATCGGTGGCCACTCACCTTCTCCAACTAGCCCAAAACATGTTTCTGGGAATTTTGATAATTTACTATTTTTAGCAGTTTTTAACTTTTGGGGCCATTTTGAGGCCCTAAACGATGTTTTTTGAGAAAACAGGGAGCAACATGGATCATGGATCATGTTGCTCACCCAAAAGTTGTAGTTCTCGGATAGATCTTTCCAACGAGCTATTGAGCGCCCCAAACGGAGATCGTATGCAAAAGTTACGCCCCTGGGGACTTGACGTATCAACTACCCCCATCGGGGCCAACAAACCTTTTGGATTTTCATCTTCCGGGGTTAGGATTTTACTTATGTTAAAAAGGCCCTTAGAGCCTCATTGTAATAATCATCTTCTCATGGATGTGAGTAGCCATCACATCTCTTCTCAGAGATAAGCTACCACCATTCTAGCAAGTCTTTCACTCTATATTTTACAGTCTCTGTACATTTATTTCATTAATAAAAATCGTGTATTACTGTATATCTGTGACTCTTGTTATTTCCGCTATATCTTTGTTATATTGTTGTCTCTCTTGCAATATCTCTAAATATTTCTGTGTTATATCTCCGCTCTCATTTCGTGCTGAAAATAATCAGGATCAATATGCAAATGGGTGTAGTATACAGCCTACATAAATGTCCACAACTCTCTCAATCTCAGCTATTCCTTGGTGCCAAAAATTCCAATTCTTTCCATTTTCTCGTGTGCTCGCCTAACTACCTCACACTCTTCAATTACATTCTCACCCATATTTCAACTCATTTTTCCAGATTGAACCATCTCATTACTTAATCCTTACAAGAAATAGAATTGACACATGTCTCCTTAGCCTTGTTTACTTCTCATTGCCACTTGCCTGCAAAAACCAACCATCTCCTTTCCCAACATTTTACTTTTAGAAATAATGGTATATGATGTCACAAAGGTTTTAACAATCGACTGCCCTAAAATTAGAACTATTTGGGTAGTCATGATAAATGATCAAAGGATGAATGGGGTCTTGTTTCACTAGATTTCCTTTGTGGTTATTTGACTACAAGTGCAATGCCAAAGAAAAGTAATTGGATTAGCATTGGATTTCAATTTTGGTCATGAAGATTACAATTTCTCGGAGGTTTCTTGAGATATTCGAGAGTTTGGAAGCCTTGGAAATGTTGGAGATCCACATTTGGTCATTGCTTGAAAGGGACAAAGAGATGGTTGTTCCTCTTATCATTGTTCTTTAGAGGATTCCTCATCTTGAGTGTCTGATTAGAAGTGGCATGTCTCTTCTAGTATCAAATAGTTTCTAAGGAAATGATTATTATTTCATTGACTAAATGCATTTCTCTTTGTTTTTTATTGAAGTCAAAATTAAATGAATTTCTCTTTGTAATGCACCACCACGAGGATGATCCACGAGAAAATACTCAAATGATTCTCTAACCATAATCCATAATCATGCTACCATTTATCTTATGAGTATAAAGATGTTAAATAAATATTTAAGTTTGATTAATGTGAATTAAAAGAGTCAACTTGTCCACTTTTGATGGAATTGGACCCTAGTGGGGAGGATAACAAACATGTTACCCAACCACCTAAGCAATGAATCTAGACCTACACAATATCAATTTTGTTAATAACTCGGGAATATCAAAACCTGAAATATTCAATATTTTATAATGCCGAACATGCTTTGCTAATTTTCGATGAGAGTCATGCTCTTCTTTTTTTCAGGGAATTTGGTTAGGGACATCTCTTCCCAATACACAATAAACCAATGTTATGATGGAATCAACGAAGATAATATTCCTCTTTCAAGGCCAGAGACGTTTCTTCTTATCCATTTTAAACATTTATTATTCATAATAAATGAATAAAGTTGCAGGATTGTAGCTCAGCCCCTCAATTAAGCTGGTCATTTAATAAAATTCATCTTTTCATGAATTCACCTTAAATTCACTCTTTCTTTTTTTTTAATTTGAATAATCTAAAGTAAATTTTGAATAGTTTTTACAAAAATGTATATCTAATTGTTATTGTGTTTTTATATAGCTATATTCATAATAATAATAACAATTTAATCTGAAGGTCACACTTAAGCTACAAATCAAATTGGAGTGTGAGATCTCCTTGTTTGTGGGACAAGGGATCCTCTTTCCCAATGATTTAACTCTAGATATAATAATAATATTCTTAATAATAACCTAATTTTAAGGTCAGAGTTAAGTTACGGATAAAATTGGAGTATTAGATCTCCTTGTTTGTGGGACAAGTGAACCCCTTGGAAATGCTAAAGTCTATGGATTTGAACATACCATATCCCCTCTGGATTTTAGCTTGTGACCTCTTAGGAAAATTAACCATTAAACCTAAGATATTTAAATTTTTTATGTAAGAATGTAAAAAATTATGAATTCAAATATATGTACTTTTAAAATCCTCACTAAATACTTGGGAGGAGAATTGGAGTATAGGTACTTTTAAAATCCTTCCTATTATGTTTATATTTACTGAGAAAAAAATATAATAGAAATGAATACTTGAGTCAATGGATATCTTGGTAAGTGATGAGATTGTTAAAATATAATAGTTTTTTTCAATATTTCATATTCTATTTTCATTGTAATTGATTTGATTCATTCAAATGGTATGTGTTTAAAATGGACAAAGTTGAGAATGGAATTTAAATAAATTATATGAAGGCCCTCATAGTTTTGAGTCATTAAGAAAATTGGGATTGTGTACGCCATCACCTGTCCTTGTTTATTTTTCTTTAGTAGAAAAAATCTAATCGCATATAGGGAACTTGCAAATACTCATAATTTATTGTGCAGCATAAACTTAAATTAACACATTTAATTGGCACAAAATTCAGAATAGAGAGACAACAACAATCATACAATTAAACTCGACCATTTCATGTGGTAAAACCCTATGCAGGGAAACATACACGTGACAGTGATATTCGGTTTATTATTGTTCAAGGGAGATATTACATCAGCCAGACGAGGCTTACACTCACACTCAACCTCTCCAGACACACTTAGTGATGCTAAAGTCTATAGATATGTACATACCATATCCACTATCTATTTTAACTTGTGACCTCCTAGGAAAACACATGTTCTTGACCATTAAGCCTAAGATATTTAAATTCTTTGTATAAAAATGTAAAAATATATATGAATTCAAATATATGTATTTTGAATATCCTCAATAAATACTTGGGAGGAAAATTGGAGTATATGTACTTTAAAATCCTTCCTAATATGTTTATATTCAGTGATAAAAAAATATAATAGAAGTGAATCTGGGTCAATGGAGATCTTGGTAAGTGATGAGGTGGTTAAAATATATTTTTTTTTTCATTATTTCATATTAATGATCTATGTTATATGGTTAAAATGAAAGTGTATATATTTAAAATGGACAAAATGGTATATCTTTATATGGTTAAAATGAAATGGGATATGTTTAAAATGGAAAAAGATGAGAATAAAATTTAAATTTAGATAATATGGATTAAATAAAATAAATATTTAAATAAATTAGTAATTAAAATTTAAAAAATATATTAAAAATAATCATAAGATTATCAAATATCTATAATTATAATAATTTAATAATATATATATATATATATATAAAACAAAAATTTATAATAAAGTTGAAACAATGTTATGTCAAAGTTGTACATGCATAATTGAAAAGAAAATTTAGAATTGAAAGGTAGATTTTTAGTTTTTATTTTTGGAATAATACAACATAGAAGTTGTATATTTATAGTTTTCTTAAAAGATAGATTTAGAACAAAGTTGATATAAGGTTAAGACAATGTTATGTTTAATATCTAAGATTAGATTTTCATTTTTTTTTAACAAAGTTGATATAAGGTTAAAACAATGTTATGTTCAAATTCTAAAACCATTTTTTTTTCTTTCTTGAAATAATATATATAATTCAAAAATAGATTTTATTTTTTTAGGAATAATATATATAATTGATGACTATATTTTCATTTTTTGAGGGAATAATATAACATGTAATACAACAAAGAGTATATATTACATAATTTATTTAACAAAATTAGCATATCCATCATAATGAGATATGTAATATGTTATTTGAAATATTTAGTAGTTACATGTTAAAGAAAAATAAATAATGAAGTTATTCATGATTTAAAAATTGCATAATTAATATAATAATCTCATTAAAAAGCAATTCTTTATAACAAATGATATGAAAAAATTGAATATCAATTAATAATTAAAGTCCACTACTAATAACACCAACAATATTACATAACAAGGCATATACATAATGAACTATGTAAAATTAATACTACCAATTACAAGTGTTTTGGATAGAGTCTCTTCAAATTTGATTAATACAATATTATACAAGATACAAATAGAGAAAGAAGGATGGGATGATTCACTATGATAATTCATTCAAACATTATGTTATTATTTTACTTACAAATTCACTATTTTTTTTAAATTATAAAAAAATTATATTAACTTGAATACATTTATAAAAATATTGTCCAATATTTATCGCTAGTATTTTAAGAATAATAAAGATTCAACAAGATTTTTACTATCATATAACATAAATAGGGATCAAGTTTTTACTATCATATAAGATAAATACAGATTCTAAAAATTTTCCTTTCTTTAGTGTACATGCCTCAAAAACATATGTATCTAACTTTTGGTGGTTTCTTGCACATGAAACTCATTTTCCTTTTGGGTGTGCCTATATGTGGTTATTATACACTTTACTAATATATACTAGGTTTATGAACACTCGGTGCAAAAAGTGTTCTTATTTAATTCAATCTTATACACTTTAATAATGTGTGCCTAGGTTTATGAACATTTGGTGCAACCATTGTGCTTACTTAATTCATAGACTCTTGGTACACTTACATTAAGCTTTGTACCCATACTAAGATAATATTTGGATTAAATAATTTTCATAAGAAACACCTCAAGTGATATACTTAATCGATCTCTAACTTTAAAAATGAATCAATGCATTACTGAAACAAGACATCATTGTCTAAGATTAATCTAAGTCATGGACCTCTCAAGTGTCAAGAGGGATCAAACATTTATACATGCAAAACTTGAGAAAATGTTTGTAGTTCAAGACATTTGGTCCCTCTCGGTGCTTGATAGACCCATGCTTAATATGGATCTAAGCTAGTTTATATTATAAATTGACATTTAATACTAAATTAGAACTATAAAATAATCGAATAAAAGCATATGAGAAAAGTTATATTTCATTTTAGTTTTAAATAAATAAAAAATAAATAAAAATCATACAATTTTATAAAACTCACTTAAACAAAATTCAAGTCACCGATCAAATCCCGCTAACGAGATTATATATCAAGGGTTTCATTTTGTAAGGAAGCTAAGATTCGAAACTAGCGGTATTTGGAAGGAGACACCCAAAAACATACATCCACATTAAAGGTCGATGTGGCCCAGGCTAGGTGTGATCCGAGGTGTTTTTGATAGCTTAGATTCCCCGAGGTCATGGTTTCTTATACCACAGACTAGTACCACATGGAACAAACGTGATAGAAGACAAAAAAACACATTCAAATCACCATTCTTTCTATGTTAATATTCTTGTTGGAATGTTATCCACATAATTATTTGTTTTCCTACATCATTGTTACCCTTCCTACTAGAACTCTTTCTTTTTCCCTTCCTTGTCTTACTGACAAGAGCCAAGTTCTCATCACTACTTCCCTTCTTACTACTCTTGACTCCTCCCGAGTCTTTTCCTGGATGCAATCATCTCAAATCCTCTACCAATATGGGACATGTTACCAACCACAGACTCTTGTGACAAATGTTTCCCAAGAATTGGGAATACCATTCAATGCCACATTCAGAGGATCTATGTTCTTTTTTTTATCCCCTACGGCTACAAGTTGATCCTGCACTTGTGTGATCCTCTATAAATGGTTGGTAACATTGTCATATCTATACATATACACCGATATGAGTATATTTCTTAAGACATTATTCTTATTCATGTTAGTTCTCTGGAATAAACCTACCAAGGCATTAAAGATGTATTTGGCCATATTCTTCTCAAGTAGGTGAGGAATTAAATGATCTTTCATTGAATCCAAGATAACTCTCTCAGATTTTATCTCCTTCTTATTAAATGCCAGATATGTCAATCGAACAAATACTTTTTCCACTAACTCCCAAAGTTCATACTCCTTTAACACCATAGTAACTCTTGCTTTAAAATATAGGAAGTTGGATTCTCCATCCATCTATCTTCAATTCTCATAGGTGTTGATGCCATCCCTTAGACCAGATAAACTACCTTGGAAATAACCTACTACTCAAACATCTCATGTACTAACCTGTACGAACTTCTACACGCCTATACCTAATGAAACTTGTGTATGTATGTGACTTCCCTTACTGAAACCTGCATATGTAGTCTTTTATTCCTACTACAACCCACGTATACATGGTTGTCTTCAAAGAAACCCACATATGTATGTGTATGTTCCTTGTGCAACCTACGTACAACTCTGTAAAATTGCAAAACCCTAGTTCTTCTCGCAAGGAGTCCCCATGATCTTGAAAACCAATTAAGAATCCTCAAGGATTTTTGCTCCAATATGGGTATTGTTAATACTGATAAGACTAAGGTCATGATTATTAAATCCAATAAGATCACTTATGATACCTTCGTATATGACAACAACAACTTGGAGGAAGTGAATTCATACAAATATATTGGAATTGATATTTACCACAAGCTCAATTGGAATTATAGCATTGAGAACAGCATTATTGGGGGGTTGAAAGCTTATTATGGGCTTGAAAAAAATTGTAAATTAGTTGATCTTTGGAGTTGGGATAAGAAGAAACTCCTCTTTGAGACTCTTGTTACACATGTTATTCTTTCTGTATGTGAAGTTTGTGGTTGTAGTATCTCTCATGAATCCTGGACAAAGATAGAGAAAATACAAAAGAATTTGATAACCTATAATCTCAAAATTAAAGGAAATATGTCCTATCCCATCCTCCTATTAGAAACAAGCCTCTCCCCCATTCAGAGAATGGTAATGACTAGATATCTAATGTATAAGAACAAGTTAAACAACATGGAAGACAAGAGGTTTCCTAAAATTGTTTCAAAATCGAGTCATAACCACCATCGACTCAAGCAATCATGGCATAAATATGATCATTCTTGGCTAAACTATGGGGGAATCATGGAAGACACCATTTTGAAGAATAAAGATACTATTAAAAAAATCGTCAAATCAAAATTTAAGGAAAAAAATGTGGTGTGATAAAGAGTTAGAGGGAAAAACAAATTAAGGTATTATAAGGATGTATAAGGATGTAATCATCCCTAATCTAAAAGATCAAAATTATCTATCTGTTTTTCCAAGCGTAAAGAAAAAAATAAGCATTACAAAGATAAGAACGAATTCTCACGAGATCCATAGTGAAATTGGGCATTGGTCAATTCCTAAAATGACATGGGATGAAAGAGTGTGTCACCTTTGTGACACTAAGAAGGTTGAATATGAAAAGAAGATTCTCTTAGATTGCCCAGCCTATACCCATATTAGATATCATTTTCAAAATATTTGTCACACTACCAACCTTCCTAATCTCTTAACTCAAGAGAAGTATGGTGATCTTGTAAAGATTCTCTTAATGTTGTTCTAGCACAGAAACAATATTCTAAAGAATTGCAAGTAATCACTTACCCTCTTAAGATCCAATAGACCAATTTGGTCTTAGTGGACATTAATCATCATCATCATCACCACCACCATAATTATTTTCTAAATATATTTTTAAAAAATGAAGTATTCAAATATATATTAATATATCTTTTATAATATTAATATATTATAAAATATATTAAAATATTAAAAAATACATTAATATATTATAAAATATATTGGTTTCAAATTTTTTTGTTTCCGTTTATCATAGCTTCAATTAATATATGGAGGTGCTAATACATTACAAAATATATTAATATTTTTTAATATATTAATATATTTTATAATATTAATACTTTAATATTAATAGTTTTTAATATTTCTCTAGTTGCAAGTCATTTTTTAAGTGTAAAAATTTATGAAAGGTTAAAGGTTTGCACGTCAAGATATTTGATCTTTGTGGGCCCTTTCATAGAATAAGATGGATTTATGGTGGTTCCCTTGTCTCACAAATAGTGAAGTTTCACCAAATTTTATTTTATAGTTAAAATTTAAATTTATTCTTTTTTTAAATAAAATAAATATTATTATTTTTTTATTTTGCCCAACGATTGGCTGGTAAAGTCTATGGAGGTATAGATACCCTACCCCCTTTTGGATTTGAACTTGTGACCTCTTAAGAAGAAAAACATGTTCTTAACCATTAGGCCCACTCAGGTTATGAAGAGTTGGATTTTTTTAAATTTGATGACTAACATATTGGTTATGTAGAGTTGGTTTGTTGTGTTATACATAGATAAGAGTTTTTTTTAGTTTACATATTGATTGGTTCGTTTGTTATAATGGCCGAAGTGTTCTCAGACACACACTTTTATTAATAGGAAAAGAAATTACATAAGAAATTTTGCAAGAGTTTACACCCGAACAACTCAATACTCTTGCAATGAGCTATATATAAGCTAAATGTCCTAACAAACTCAAGATATGGATCACTTATTAAATAAACAAGTGTCCATTTACAATAAATGCTATCTTAACAATCTTAAAACAATACTCCTATTTTAGAGCCTAAGATACGACACCTCTCTAGAGTCATATCTTTTACAACAATAATTTATTTCTAAAAGTCTACATTTATTAATCAAATATTCTAGATTATTAATTTAATATTCTAAATTAATAATCATTTTATTCTAACTTTATAACCTATGATATTTGTATTTTGGATTATCTAACATTCCCCCCTATGATCCAAAGATACATTACAACAGATACCAAGTTCATCCCTAAACTTAGTAAATTTTATTCTGCCAAGAGGTTTCGTGAAAATGTCAGAGATCTGATCTTCTGAAGGACAATAAATTGGCTTGATGACATCCTTTGCAATAAGCAATCTGATATGATGATACTTAGTGTCCACGTGCTTTGTCTTTGAATGAAAAACTGGATTCTTGGCAAGCTTAATGGCCGACTGGCTGTCAATGAATAATGATGTAGCTTCTGCTTGAGAAATGCCCAAGTCTTGTAAAATAACCAAACAATTTCACATGTTTCTTCCCATGTTGAGATGTATTCTGCTTCTGCTGTAGAAGTAGCAACTGTAGCTTGTTTCTTACAATTCCAAGACACTGTTGTTGAACCCATGTTCATTAAATACCCTGATGTTGATGCTCGATCATCAATACTTCCGGCAAAATCGGCATCTGAAAAACCATCGAGTACAAAATTTTTAGTCTTTTGGTAAAGAAGACCAAAAACTTTTGTTCCTTGGAGATATCGAAGAACTCTTTTGGTTGCATTCCAGTGGTTGTCTCGTGGTTGTTGCATAAAGCGAGAAAGAATACTGACTGCATAAGATAGATCTGGGTGAGTATTTGTCAAATAAATCAAGCTGCCAATCAACTGTCTATAAATAGTGCTGTCTACCAATTCCCCCCCTTCAAATTTTGAAAGTTTCAAGTTTTGTTCCATAGGGGTAAGAGAGGGTTTACAATCCTGCATGCCAAATCGCTGAAGAATTTCTGCTGCATACTTACTCTGCGAAATGAAAATATGATGTGGACGTTGGAATACTTCAACGCCAAGATAGTAGTGAAGGAGTCCCAAATCCGTCATCTTAAAACCTGCATGTAACTCCTTTTTCACCTGTGAAATATGAGCATCATTGTTTCCCGTAATGAGCAAATCATCTACAAACATAATAAGAATCACCAGATAAGAACCATGTTAACGGATATACAACGTATCATCAAATTCACTGTGATGAAAACCAACCTTCCTAAGGTATTCATCCATTTTGGTATACCAAGCTTGAGGAGCTTGCTTTAACCCATATAAAGCCTTAATTAATTTGCAGACTTTATGTTCCTGCCCTGCAATTTCAAATCCTGGCAGTTGTTGCATATATACATCTTCCTGTAAACCTCCATTGAGAAAATCACTTTTGACATCCATTTGATGAACTTTCCAACCTCTCTGAGCGGCCAAGGCAAGTGTTAAGCGGATGGTATTCCATTTAGCTGTAGGAGCAAAAGTTTCCTCATAGTCAATGCCTTCTTGCTGCGCAAAACCTTTAGCCACAAGTTGGGCTTTATACTTTTCAATTTCGCCATGTTGATTGAATTTAATTCTGTAAACCCATTTACATCCAATGGGTTTAACACCTGTAGGACAATCGACAAGTTTCCAAGTGTTGTTATCAATGACTACTTGATATTCCTCAACCATAGCCTGTTGTCATTCTTTATGTTTGACTGCTTCTTTGTAGGTGGAAGGTTTAGTAAAATCATTTGCTACTAAGGCAAAATTCCCTTCATTGTTGTGTGATCCCCTTGTTCCCGTTTTATTTTGCTCATCAAGCCTTACATCTTTTAAAAGTTGAACGGCCCATTTTGTTAGTTGATTTTCACTGGTTTGGGGATCTGAATTACCATTATTGTAAATTGGATTAATGTAAATTGATGTTCGTCGATCAGTTGAAGATTTTGGAGGTGGAGAATCATTGTCAGATGAACTGCTGCTGCTAGGAGATTCAGATGAAGTTGTCGAAGTAACTGGACTGGATGAAACATCTTCAGATGAAGGAAAATCAAGTTCATACCAATTATGTGAATTTGGCTGACTTTGAACTTTTCCTTTTCTTTGATTTTCTTTAGTTTCTAACTTTTGAAGAAGACTTTCTATTTCGTCAGCACTTTTACTTTCAGTTTCATCAAAAATGGCATCCCTACTCACAATAAATTTTCCATTGGACAAAAGTCGATACCCTTTCTTCTCATCAGAATACCCAATCATTGTGCATTTCAAACTTCTTGAGTCAAGCTTAGTTTGTTTTTCCTTCGGAACTAAGGCATAACATACTGATCCAAAAACTCTAAGATGTTTAACTCGAGGTTTGAAACCAAACCATGCTTCATAAGGTGTGATTCCATCCAAAGAAGCAGTTGGAGATCTGTTACGTAAGTAGATAGTTGTATGGATAGCTTCTACCCAATATGTAGAACTTAACCTTTTAAAACTCAACAAAGATCTTGCCATTCCTAACAAAGTGTGATTCATTCGTTCTGCGACTTCATTTTGCTAAGGAGTGTAGAAATTAGTAAGATGTCTTCTTATCCCATTTTCTGTGCAGTAAGTGTTGAATTCATTAGAAGTGAATTCTCCGCCATTATCTGTCCTGAGTGTACCTATCTTTGCTTTAACTTCATTTTCAACAAGTTGTCAAAAAATATTAAATTTTTCAAATACTTCTGACTTTTGCTTCAAGAAGTAAACCCAAGTTAGTCTACTGAAATCATCAACAAAGAGTAAAAAATATTTGCAACCACCGAAAAAAGTTTCTAGGGGTCCACAAACATCGTTGTGAACTAGTTGCAACCGCCGATTGGCATGCCATGAACTTGTTGAAAAACTTTCTCGACTATGTTTGCCATAAATGCATGCTTCACATTTTGAAGTGTCCTTTTTGAAAGTGGGAAGTCCCTTAACCATCCCTTGTTTTTGCAGTTGAGACAGACTATCAAAATTGAGATGTCCATATCTCACATGCCACAATCTGATAGGGGAGATACCTGTACTTACTGAACCTGCAAAGTCTAAATGTCTTGGAATAACTGTTCCTTTCATCCTTAACAGTTTTCCATCTTCATATCCTGTCATCATTGTTTTCATATTTTGTTTGACTGAATTTATCTTCACCAAGCCATCTTCCATTATTACCTGATGTCATGTTTGTCGAATTGTGACTAAAGACAACAAATTCTTTTTGAAGGTGGGTACATACCATACATTTGAAATTAGTCGTTCTCCAATATCAGGTAAATAAACTTTAACGACTCCCCTTCCATAAGGAGTATGTTTAGTATTACCTACAAGAAAAACAGAATTAAGATGGCATTCTTGAAAATTTCAAAAGAAGTCACGTATGAAAGTCATGTGTTGAGATGCTCCTGAATCTAAAATCCAAGCATCTTCATAATCACTTTGAAAATTAGTGGAAATGTGTAATGTTGAAGATGAGGTAAACACATATTCTGAATCATCATCCTATCGATCATGTGCAAATTGTGATGTGTTTTGATGAAACTTGGCGATTTTATCAATGGAAGTGCGACAATCTTCTGCATAATGACCAACTTTGTTACACCTTCTGCAAACAATTTGACTGAAGTCTCTCCCTCTGCCGAAATTCTGTCCTCTGCCCCTGCTTTGATTTCTGGATGGAATCTGTCCTATGCCTTGACTATTGCCTTGAAAAGAGCCTCTGCCTTGACTATTTCCTCTTGCATGAAAATATCCTCTGCCTTGATTGTTTCCTCTGCCTTGAAAATACCCTCTTCCTTGACTATTGCCTCTGCCTTGACTATTGCCTCTGCCTTGAAAATTGATATCTCTATGTTGACCTCGTCCACGACCTGTACAAAATTTCCTCTTCCTCTGCTGCTATAATTGTCACTGGAAGTCTTACTTGTGCTTGCTTCTGTGAAAAAAACATCTTCACCAATTTGTTTTTTTTTTCCAAAATTTTTATTGTGTTGTGATAATAGTTCACTTAGTTCATCAAATGTAAGCTTGACTAACTTGCAGTGACTTGTAAAGTCTCCAAAAAATGTGTATAGGAAGAAGGCAATCCAGCTATTAAGATTGTAGTCATAAAACTATCATCTACTGTTTGAAAACCCGCATTTAGTATTTCCTACTTAATGTTCTTAAGTCTAGAAATATATTCAT
Organism: Picea mariana; assembly: GCA_032191745.1. Classification (NCBI taxonomy): domain Eukaryota; kingdom Viridiplantae; phylum Streptophyta; class Pinopsida; order Pinales; family Pinaceae; genus Picea; species Picea mariana. Next base: position 397,333 of record JASDQU010101121.1, on the reverse strand, counting down.
GGACATCACCGCCTTTAGTCAATTTTTGTTGAAGCAACTTTAATTGAAGATCAACTTTCTTGGATTCAGACTGAGTATCAAATAAATCTTTAAAAACTTTCAAAGCAGACCACGCATCAGTCGTATTTTCAATATGAACATACATCTCATCATTGACTGAAGATTTAATAAGTGCTAATGCTTTGGCATTTTTAACTTCCCATTTTGCTAATGTAGATGCATCTGTCAGCTTAGTGGGCTTAGTATCTTCATTACAAATATCACGCCAAAGTTCATTGTAAATGAGAGTGCTTTCAATGAGTCGTTTCCATGTTTTGTATGATTTTGTACCTTCAAGTTCATCTGAGTCGGAGAATAAATTAATTAATTTCGACATTGTAGTTTGGTGAAGTTACGCACCAGAAATAATCACGCCAAGAAATATGAAGATGAACAACACACCAAACGCATCACACCAAAAATGATCTATTGGGGCTTGGCCTTGACCCTCGTATAGTCGTTGAAACAAGGAAAAAAATGACTGAGCTTTGTACTTGGCTCTAGTCAAATTCCAAGGAAATTTCAAAATTTTACACTTTTACAAAATTCAGGCAATCTTGCCCCCCCTCAAAGTAAAAAAACTTTGAGTTACAAAAAAAAAAAATCACTGGATATTGTTTGTATCCTTTGATATACCTGCAAGTAAACCTTTGTCTACAAAAGCTTTTGATGCCCAAAAGAGATAATGTCACTTCACTTATTGTCTTTGAAAAGAGCAAGTAACAATAATAAGATAATTCACATGGAAAATAAAACTATCAAAGTTACTTCACTGATTGTCTTGGAAAAGAGCACTTTAAGCGTTCATGTCAACATCTGTCACGCACATCAAGATATGGCATCAATAATGGCAATTAATGTTGCCAGAGAGACTCCTTATGTTGAAGCTGGCAATGGCCGATCCAATTGTATTTGCACTATAATGACAATAATGACAGAAGTCTAACAGTAATGGCAGAAGTCTAACAGTAGATTATAAAAGGATCTGATCCTCTTTTCTACTTTCCACACGTACAGTCCCTCTAGCAATTAATTTCCTCCCATAGGGTAATTTCCACGCATAGGTTACAGTCTCTCCGTCAGTTAATTTCCACGCGTAGGTTACAGTCCCTCCACACACGGATGGTGTGAAGAATACCTTCTATTAATTCAGTTCCTTTTGAGCAACTTGCATCTCGCATACAATCGACTTCCACGTTACAGGTTGTGAAGGCACGTCTAGCTCGCATTGAGAGTCAGTTTTTTTTTGTCACGAGCAAGTCAATGTAATGTTGCACAGATAGATCATTTGATTAAACAGCTTGTTACACGTCAAAATTACTCACTTTGATAGTTTCGCAAGTGTCGTCATTACAAAGGTCGCAAGTGTCGCATTTTGCTCACAAGGTCGCAAGTGTCGCATGTTGCTCGCAAGTGTCGCAGGTGTCAAGCAAAGCATGCTGCCATGATGCCTATGTCATGCCTATAACGACATGAGAAAGACACTTGAAACACCTAAAACATCTAATTTAGAAGAGAAGAAATGAGTCAACAGGCTTGCAAACCTTTTTCCATCTAAAAGCACCTCAAAAACTGAGTTTTTGGAGAGGAGCGCTCCCCCTTACACTATCTCGGAGCGTCGGCGCTCCCCCTTACACTGTCAGGGAGCGTTATAATGCTCCCCTGGCCCTTTTGAGGGAGCGCTATAGATTTTGAGAACGATGGCACCCCCTAAAGCTTACTAGGGAGTGCTACAACGCTCTGATAGCCCTTTTGAGGGAGCACTACCTATTCTGGGCAGTTGTTAAGCTGTTGAGATGAATGGGGGAAGCATCTTTTCATTATTGGAAGGCAGTTGGATTCGAATCCCTAGTCCAACCATGATCCTAGGGCAGATCCTCAACTGAAGGAGGCAAATCCTCAACTTCCCCAAGGATATCTCAAGTGGTTAAAGCCTCTCCAAGGCTATATAAGGAAGCTTTCTAATGGTGAAAGAGGACTGAAAATGGAGAATTACACCAAACTTATGATCTCATAAGTGGTGATGGAACAGAGCTGATTGGGGGAAGAATTTCTTATATGAAACTTATGATCTTGGAGGAAACACACAGTTAGTCAAAGGAGAGTGATCAGTGAATCTGATGTTGTCCAGGTTGTGGATCTTTCAGGCAAGGGTTAGACGAAGGGGGCTTGACGAAGCTGTCGCATTCGCATCTACGATTGTAAGTACTGTTGTCGTTATTCTCATTAATATGACATGCTTGGCCTGTTTCTTTCTAGTTTGTGTCTAGTGTCACATGAACTTATCATTAGTTGATAGATCTGTTTTCAAGCTAATATCAATAGAGTAGGAAGTGGTTGTATCTTTTTTGTCTGCAGAACTCAAGGAGGAGCAAAGGATTGGAGTGCAACTCGGAGCGTGCAGGGACAAACGTCGATAAAAAGGTACTTCTGTCATCCTTCCTTCTCATGTGTTAGTTTAGATAGATTTGAAAGGAAGCCAGTGTCCAGGTTAAGCATTTTATGTCTAGAGTTAGAGTCAAGCTCTTAGAGGCGATCTACCTGTCCGCAGGGAGATTTTCCTACAATAGAAATTGGTGACTCCACTAGGGAGATAGCCTCGAATCGAAACTTCTTGTTTTGATTTCTCCTCATTGACCTAGTTCCATCCCTTGATTGTTTCAGACCTGGTTCACTCCTCTTTTGATTGGTTTCATGAGCTGAGTAGCTCCTTACCTTATCACACTCAGCATAATTGTCGGAATTGAAATTGCAATTTTTTGATTTTTTGACATTTTTGGGGTTTTTAGACCCGGGCACCCCTGTCCTAGTGTTAACAGAGCACCAGCGCTCCCCCATAGCTTTGCACAGAGCGCTATAACGCTCCTTGCCTTTGGAAACAGAGCGCCAGCCCTCTTTGGCCCAAAAAACCTTCCAGAATTGCTCTGTCAAGGTTTTGCCTCTGTGTCTCCTCTGCTGAGTAACCTTGTGAGTCAATGTTTCTTCCCTTTCAGCCTTAACATCTGTCTTTTTCGAAGAATAAACATCTTACTGGTTGGATTTTGTAGCCTTCTTCACTATTTTTATTGAGTTTTTTCTGTTGAGTGAAGTTTGAAACCCATGCATTGTTTTTCTCTCCTCATCAGCTGAGTAAAAACCCTGGTGAAGGTCATCAAAGGCCTACAGACCTCTTTATCTCGATTTCAGTCAAGATCATTGTTCTTCAACTTTTGCTTTTGGGTGTGAAGTTTGTTTTTCTCTTTGATTGTCTCTTTTCTTTCGCTTTTTGTTTTGATTGCAACGAAAGGGTGTATTGTTTGTATGACTTTTGCTTGTGCTAGTTTGATCTTCATTCATACAAGAAAGATAATTAGCAAGATGAGCATTGTGTTGAATTGGTCATTATTCATATACAAACAAAAAAAAGCATCTTCATGATTGATTGTGCATGTTAGAAGGCATCTCAAAAAGTTTTAGCATTGCATCAGGATTTGATTGAGAATTGTTTGAGGACACTCTGTATTTGTGCTTGCTAGTGAAAAGAAATTTCTCTCTCCCTTAGATAGACGTTCATTGAAAGGAAATGGATGCTTATCATATTCGATGCATTATTTGGGTCTGAGTCATAATTTCATTTGTTTCACTTCCATGCACCCCTTTGCGTAAAGAACAGCCATAAAATCAACGCTAATTAAAAGTTATCTAGAACTTTTTCTTTTCTAGGATCCTCCACCAACAATAGAATAGGCTTAGTACTTTGGATTAGGCTGTGAGCATAACTCTCCAAAGTCTCCAAAACAAACACTAGCATCCTGAGTTAGGGAGAGTCAAATCCAGTTATCGTATAAGTCTGCCTGGGATCCCCCTCTCACATAGGGGTTACGCACGAGGTCGCATTCGGGTAAGCTACGGGGACTAACCCTCCATGGTTTAACTGATTGTGGTGGTCAGATCGTATTATGCGGATCACTTTGAGGTAAATCCACAATTACTGCATGGAAGCCTTTTAGTTGGTTTCGGGCTTGATACCCTACCTGTACGTTCGGATCGGACTGTCAACTGTTCCCGCCCAGAGGCTGACTGTGAATTGGTAAGCTTAGTGGCCATAATCTTTAGGGTCTTACACAAGGTGACGGTGACGGGAAGTCTCACTGTACCTGGAGCAGACATTGGTTAAAATCACTCGGGCTCCTTGGAGGGTAAATCCACAATTACTGCATGGAAGCTTGCACCAAGGCGTAAGTCCGTTAAGCAGGTCTCCATTGTAACTGTTCCACCCTATCCCCGCCCCTTCTGGACTTGATCACGCGACATTGGATTTCATCACCAACTAGTACGGTCATCAAAAGAAGGTCCTGTTTGCTTGGTTGTGATTCTTAGATTCTATTAGCGTATGCTGTTTATTTTACTTAGTGGACCTTAGGTCAAGTCAGTGTTAATGGCATCGAATCCTAGGAGTACCAATGGAGGAACCCCTTCTTCTGGTGAACCTTATACCTTTCCTTCATTTGGAAACTTTGGTCCTCCATATGTTGCCACACTGAGTCTTCCAGGACTCACTATCGGATTACCAGTTTGGTTGTTCCCCACTCCGGTGATCCCGAATCCTCCCAATGTTTCAGTTGCACCTAATACTTTGGATGTCAATACACCACCCACACATCAACCTCACATCGACTTTTCACCTTCTTCGCCCATTAAGTCTCCTTCCATTTCTCCTTCTTCACCTAGTGAAAGCTCTAAAACAAGTAGCCAGGATGATCAGAAGAAGAAGAAACGGAAAGAGAAGAAGAAGAAGAACCCGAAAAGGACAAAGGCCCCAACAACATCAAATGTTGGCTCTAAGAAACCAGTTACTATTAATAGTATTGGGAGTGTTGATGAGGTCAACAAGATTAATATGAAGAATCCAAAACCCAAATTCCCTTGCAGCCTTTGTAAGGGTGATCACTTTCTGAGGGATTGCCCTGGTCTTACCCAGGTCTTAGAAATGTGGTCCTCCACGTCATCGGACTCTGTCAATCATGTCGATGATACCCCATCAACTAGTGATGTTTAGGTTGGTAAGAAGAAGAAAACTGTCAAGTTCCCTTTCATGTTATGTGAAGGTAATCATCACTCTCACCTTTGTCCTCGCATGGATGAGGCTTCTTCTCTTTTGGAAAAACTTCAACTTCCAAAAAGGTATCATAAGCTTTCCTCCGACCCTTCATTGGTTGATGGACTGGTCAATCTGGTTCCATCCCCGATCAGTCTGGTTGATCAGGTGGTCAATCTATTTTCCTCCTCGATTGAACCACAAACCCAAGTAGCTGATCCAGTTCCGTCATCAATCAGCCCCGCTCTTATCAAGAGAGTGGCACCAAAGTGGTCGATGGGAGAGTGATCGATCCCACTCTCTCGTTAGAGAGTGACACCAAAGCGGTCGATCCGTTTCCACCCGTCGACCCCATTCTTCCCTTGGAGAATGAAACTCAAGTGGTCGATCCACTTTCGCCATTGGTCGATCCCATTCCTCCATTGAGGAATGTCAAAGTCGCTGATCCAGTTCCTTTGTCGGGCAGTCCCACTCTTCCTCTGAAGAGTGTTAAAGTGGTCTATCCAAGTCCACCATTGGTTGATCCGATCCAATCATCGGTCGATCCTACTCTCCTTCTAGAGAGTAAACCCGATACTTCCCATGTTTTTCTGGTTAATACAGACTCTACCGTGTCGGGGGGAATTCCTCCTTCTCCTGTGCAACCCCCTCCAAGTACTGAAGCCATCCTTTTTGATTGGGGTGTGCTAACTGGACCTCGTCTTCCCTCTCACATTCCTTTCCAGATTACAGTACAGGTTCGTGGTCAGGACGTTCCTCGAACGTTGATAGATGAAGGTGCGTCCGTTAGTATTTTGTCTTCTGTTGCTTGGTACGCTTTGGGTTGTCCATAGCTTGCACCAGTTACACAGAATCTATTAGCTTTTAACAGAGGAACTAGTCAACCTTTAGGGATCCTTCCTCAGTTTCCTATAACTTTGGGAGGGAAAACTGTCTTTATCAATGTCATGGTAGTCTGAGACCCCTTGGATTTCTCTTTACTCCTTGGGCGGGATTATGTCTATGCTATGAAAGCTCTTGTATCCACCCTTTTCCATGTGATATATTTCCCTCACGATGGAAGAATTGTGACTATTGATCAACTTTCATTCATCGGCCCCGACTGGGTTACCTCCCTAAGTGGTTCTTATATGCAGACAATATCACCCCCACCGCATGTCAATTATGTGGCATTGTCTCCCATGACCTCAACTTTCGATGATTTGGATCCGGTAGTTGACATGGTAATCTCTTCGGTATGGTTGTTGGAGCCTGATCTCCTTACCTCTGTCACCACCCTCGACATGTGTTCCTTCCAGAGAATTATCCTCTTGGAAGCCATGATCAAGAAGCATAACGAGCATAGTTTCCCTTCTCTGTGGCAAGCTCGTTAAAAAATGAAATGGAGGTCATGAGCATAGTTTCTCTTCTTTGTGGCAAGCTCATTAAAAAATGAAACAGAGGCCACTAGCTTTCATGCTGGGGGAAACAACGAGCATAGTTTCTCTTCTCTGTGGCAAGCTCGTTAAAAAATGAAATAGAGGTCACGAGCATAGTTTCTCTTCTCTATGGCAAGCTCGTCAAAAAATGAAACAGAGGCTTTGAGCATAGTTTTCTTCACTGTAGCAAGCTCGTTAAAAAATGAAACAACAATCTAGGGATCGAACCTGGAACCTTGAGCATAGTTATTTTCCTATGTCAAGCTCGTTAAAAAATGAAGCAATCACCTCCCCCTTCAAGTTGAGTCTTTCTCCAGATCTCGTAGATGTCGAGTCGAGTCTTTCGTTAGGTCTTGTTTTTGAACCTTCATTTCATCCACCTGTATCCTTTTTCTCCATATAGCACAGAAATTGGTGACAACCTCAAAGTCGGTGAATGAATTGAAGCTTGGGGGGAATGTCTCCAACCTTTGATGATCATTCTGGAGCTAAGCCACCAGCTTTCAAGCTGGGAGCATACCGAGCTTAGTCTTTGTTCTTTCTCGTGCTCGTAAATACATGAGATCGTAACCAGGTAAACTTTTATCTCTTTTTCGGACCCCTACGGATACGAACACACGAAAAAGGAACCCCCGTGGAGTCTCCTTTAAACCCTTTTCAGACTCTCTAAATATGAAAAGATTGTCGAGTGATCTTGCTTCCGTTCACACTCGTTAAAAGGTCATAAAGGGCATCTTTCGAGCGATAGTTTAACCCTTTTTCGGTCTCGTTGGACTACTGTACAAAAAAGGAACTGGGAGAGTTCTCTTTTAAGTGTTTTTCCAAACTCTATAATCCTGAAAAACATTCAATTTTTCTATTTTTGGACTCGTTAAAGCACACATCGACACGCCCATACGGGATCGAACCCTTACTTCTTCCGGTTCGTTAAACAAAGGAAGAGGGGCTTACCAAAAGTGAGTTACATCGAGCATGTGTTATCCTCCTCGAGCCCATTAAATCAAAAAGAGGTACTCATCTATCTGGACGGGGGAAAAACTTGAAAGGAGCAAGCCAAGCAGTCTCTTGAGAACATCATCTAGCACTTCTTAGAGTCGCCCTTGAACATGGCACTTTATCACTTTACACATATCATAATCCGCTAAACCTCTGCACTGAGCCAATCCTCTGAGTTCTTTTCACTCCTTTGGGTCACCTGACGCAAGTCACAGTACCCACTGCATGGTTTTGGTCCACGTCATGTTTCGTTGTTGTGCCTTAGTGTTCAAGGGAAGTATCCGCCTCAAGAGTCAGCCATCCCAAATATCTTACCTCAAAACTTGTGTCAGTCCATGTCCATTTGATCCGCCAATTACATCTCCATGTCTGTTTCGTGTCGTTTATGGGGGATACATCAAGGCCCTCCCTCGACGAGTCTATTCCTATCGAATCCGACACATTATTCGGGAATCAGACTTAGAAACCAGTTATTACTTTGGGACCTGCATGCCTCAATGGTAGGCCTCCTCACATTCGACAGTAGGTTTACATCATTGACCTCTGATCGAATGATTCCGCAGGTGTTTGACTTCAGCTCATCCATTCACATTCGCTGGAATGTACTAGGGTACCTTGGGAATCATTGACATTAATGGTGATCTCCCTCGCACTTGTTAACGGTTCACACCATTGACCAGTAATCAAGTGGTTTCTGCCATGTTCGACGTCAAGACATCTATTCGCATGGTCAAATACGTGCCATGTTGGGATTGGTAAGAAGACCCTGGGTTGAGCAATCACTTTGATATATGCTTTGCCCAGGTTGCAAAGGAATTTCTATTGGACAAAGAACACATACACTGTAACATAGATCCACTTTGTATTGGTCGTGGCTATGTCTTGTCATCTCGTAGATCCACTGTGTATTCTTCATGGTTGCAACCAATCTGATTCATCAGAGTATAGATCCACATTGTATCTCTGGTGGCTATACCTTTTTATCAATACAATTATGGATCCGCAGTGTATTTTATGGCGGCCATATCCTGCTAAGTCTTGATCACCCAAGCATAGGTATGCCTGCCTTGGGTTTTGAATTATGTCATAATACTTGTTGGATGTTTGTGTGCAGCTTCTGTCAGGTTCTCTGAGTCTATACCCTTGCTTGAAGGTCTACAAAGTATTTCAGTTATCAGTTCCTATCTTCTAACTTCATACTTTGGGGGGAAATCTGTTACATGTCAAAATTACTCACTTTGATAGTGTCGCAAGTGTCGTCATTACAAAGGTCGCAAGTGTCACATTTTTCTCACAAGGTCGCAAGTGTCGCATGTTGCTCGCAAGTGTCGCAGGTGTCAAGCAAAGCATGCTGCTATTGGTCACTATAATTGCTTAAATGATTCAAACAATCAAGTGATACATAAATTATCAACCCAGGGAAGTATTTTATTTCAAAGATGACCACGCACTATATATGCTCAATTCCAAAAGCATCTTAGTGTTGTAGTAAATAAACTTATACTAATCACACTTGCTTAAATAAACTGAAGTTCTGAATTACATCACAGGAAAGTAACTTCCCTATTGCAAATCTTTAAAGATTAATCTAAGAATCTTGGATTACATTAAAATAACACTTGCAATGGGAAAGAACAACTATTCTACAATCAGAGAACAGGACCCTTACTCTCAAACAGAGACTTCAATGCTAACACTCCTTCATGAAGACAATAAGCAGAAGATAACTAACTCTATCTAACAGAGAACAAGGCCATCTAGTTCCTTCCTTTCTAAGCAGGATCCTTAAGCCTTATTTATGTTTTAGCACACTTGTGAAGTTGAGGTTTACAGAGAACAGGATAGTCTGATCCCTTCCTTTCTGAGCAGGGACCCTTAATCCAGTCTATGGCTAGCACACCTGCAGGAATGATGGAAATCTACAGAGAACAGGATGTTCTAGTTCCTTCCTTTCTGAGCAGGAACCCTTAACCCAATCCCTGGCTAGCACACTTGCAGAAATAAATGGAGTCTACAGAAGACAAGGTATTCTGATTCCTTCCTGTCTGAGCAGGAACCCTTAACCCAATCCCTGGCTAGCACACTTGGAGAATTAAATGAAATCTACAGAGGACAGGATGTTCTGATTCCTTCCTGTATGAGCAGGAACCTTTAACCCAATTCTCTGGCTAGCACACTTGCAGGATTAAATGAAATCTACAGAGGATAGGATGTTTCGATTCCTTCCTGTCTGAGCAGGAACCTTTAACCCAATTATATGGCTAGCACACTTACAGAATTAAATGAAATCTATAGAGGACAGAATGCTCTGATTCCTTCCTGTCTGAGCAGGAACCTTTAACCCAATTCTCTAGCTAGCACACTTGCAGAATTAAATGAAATCTATAGAGGACAGAATGTTTCGATTCCTTCCTGTCTGAGCAGGAACCTTTAACCCTGTTCTGGCTAGCCTTATAAAATCATCACACAAGATTTCTAATGAAAAGAATTACGAATTTCATTCAATAATCTAAGACAGAGTCAGTAGTTTTTCAGCAAAGCGGAATCCATTAAAAACGGTGTTTCAGCAAACGACAGTTAAATCAAAGCATAAACAGAAACTGTACTAACACACTTCTAACTAATGGGTGAATCTTGTGATGAAGGTGGGCCCTCCCTTCTCACAAGATTCCCTGAAACGAAAAAGCTAGAGAAGGATACTCAAAGCAGTCTTATATTCATCTGTCGAAATATCACATTACAATTGAAGAAATAGAATGCGTCCCGCTTCTCTGGAGTTGCTTCAATACATAAAACTTGGATCCCTCGAATGGTGATTTCTTCTTATTTAAAGAGGAAATCCCTTCGATACAATAATTACAATGCATATCTGAGTCCTATCCTTAGTCGGATCTACTTTCTAAACCAGCACAGGATGTCCTAGTCTCACGCAACAGAATGCTATTACAGGAGTTGAAATGAGGTATTGCTGTTACGACTGGTGTAACAGCTTCTTCCCATTGTTGTTGATGGTGTTTCAGCATTGCAATTCGCGGGCTGTTTCAGCCACGTGAATTGCGCTCTGACTATGTCGGCATTCTTATGTAGGAGCAATGGTTATAGCTGTTGACCGTTGACTGTAACGACTTCCTTTGTGTTTCAGCATTGTCGGTCTTGGCGGTTTCCTCTGCGTTTCAGCATCTACAAGTCTGAACTGTGTAACATCTCTATGTTTCAGCATCTGCGATCTTGGGCTATAAGGCAGCTCCGTGTTTCAGCATCTGCGACCTCGGACTATATAGCAGCTCTGTGTTTCAGCATCAGTCTTGTGTTTCAGCAACTGCGACCTCGGACTGTATAGCAGCTCCACGTTTCAGCAACAGTGACCTTGGACAGTTTTGTGTTTCAGCAATAGGCCTCAAGTGCTAATCTGCAGTTTTGAACACTAATGCATTTCTAATCAATGGTTTAGTACGAGAGTGATGTAAAATATTATGCAAAACAGATTAAACGTATAGTCATGAGAAGGGACGTTGTATACCTTTGGGATGATCAGATAAAGTGATAATATGAGTCTAAATATGGGTGATCAAGAGTATAATAGTGGAAAAAAGAATAGGCAAAAAGGTACATTGTGTGGTAACATCCCCCCCAACTGAAGGTGTTGCATGTCCTCAGGAAACTCACTCTGAATCAGAGTCTTGATACCGACTCTAATCATGTAAGTTACTCAAGCTGTAACTCTGGGAGGTACTGTCTGTCGGCGTTCTGAACCCTTGCACCTGCTGCAATCTTTGCCATGCTACTGTTTCTGCCTTCTTAGGCAGCTTATAACTAACTTGATACCTTTCTATTGGCAACCAGAGAATGGGAAAATAAAACCAGTATCTGATCCAATTTTCAGCACAATGTCTAACACACTGGATATAGTTGGGTATCCTGGAAATTGCTACTTCTAAGTTGGTAGGACCAAAAGGATTGTGCTGTTGTCTATTCTCTGAGGATTGCTGCTAAAATAGGTTATTGGCCTGGAGGGCAGGAATCTCTATAGATCTGATGATGCGTTCACAATCCTGAAGCACTTCTGATTGTAGCTGCTGAACATGTTCAGTCACCCCTGGTTGTTTTAAGAACTCATAATATTGTGAGATAAAGATAGCTGCCCTCTGTGGTTCTGGTCTAATCCAGAGGAGGTGATTATCTTCATTGTGCTTGGCAGCCGAAAAGTCACCTTGCCAAATGATTTGATTGAGGAGAAAGGAAGTAAATGCTCGAAGTTGAACGTCCCCAACAAGAGGATTTATGTTTAGCAACCTATTTTCTGGAATAGCCTCATTATGGAAGTATGCCTCACAGAGGAGGTGTTGATCCCTGGTAGAGGCAGCTACAAACGTTTTGATAAAATCTGCTAATTGAATGACTTCATGGGGTTTACCTTCTATAATGGACTTTATCTGAAACCATATGAGTCTCTCCATCAAGAATAAGGAGTAGTTGCAAGATGGCTTCCTTGTGGCCAGTAGTTTCTGCATCAAATCAAATACCAGGACCAATCTGCCTTTCAATTCTTTGTTCTTCTTCTTAAGCTCACGAGCTTCCTGGCGTATCTGTTCTAATGCTTCCCAATTTAAGAAAGTGTGATTTATCCAGGTTTGCCTGTGCACTTGCAGATGTTTGTCCTGTGTTTCAGTATACTCCTTCTTCCATTTTTGTATTTCTGCATGTTCATCCCATAGTTGAGTCTGTGTTTCAGCATTGGAAGTAGTGGGATTAGGCAGGGTTTGAGTAGATTGTTCCCTGGAAGTGGAGAGATTGATCTGAATAGGAGGTGTAAATTCCTCCATGGGCACTGTTTGCACAGCCTTTTTGACAACAGTAGGGACTTCTTTCTTGAGCCTGGAAGGGCCTGCTGGTTCTTGTGTTGCAGCAGGTTCAGTCTTGAGTTTTCTAGGGCCTGCTAGTTCTTGTGTTGCAGCAGGTTCAATTTTGAGCTTAGTAAGGCCTGTTGGTTCTTGTGTTGCAGCAGGTTCTTTCTTGACTTCAAAAGGTGAAGGAGTAGGGGCTGCTCCTGGTACTGGAACTTGAACCACCTTATAGCCTGCCTGATAGTAAATATCTCCACATTGGCAACACATGTATTATTTACACACGCTCTCTGTGGTCTCTTCTGACAAGTTTTCTGTTCGGGCTAAGGTGTACAAATTTAGTTCTTTTTCATATGCTTCCCTTGCCTTAGCTAATTCTTGCTGATATGCTTCTAATTAAGACTTTAAAAAGTTGTTTTCTTCCAAGACATCAGCCATTGTTTGTTTGGATTGAGAGGTGACTAGTTCTTGTGTGGCAATCATCGCCTCATGAGCTGGTTCTTGTGGAGAAGCTACAGGAATGGCAACTGATTCTTGTGTTTCATCCCCCTGGTGTAAGGAGAGTAGTGTTTCAGCACCCTCAACCTCTGATTCCTGAATCTCAATGTCAATGTTAGTGGTTGGTTCTTGTGTTTCAGCCACTGAATGGGTAGCTGGTTTTTCAGCTACTTTGCTTGAGGAGAGTGGTGTTGCAACATTCGGAGTCTCTGATTCCTAAAATTCAATTTCAACATCAGTGGTTGGTTCTTTTGTTTCAGCCACTGGGTGTTGTGTTGCAGCATTCGGGGTCTCAATTTCCTCAATTTCAAAATCAGTGGTTGGTTCTTGTGTTTCAGCCACTGGATGGGTAGCTGGTTGTGTTTCAGCTACTTTATTTTAAACAAATGATGTCTGGGCTTCTGGTTCTTCAATGTCAGCGGCTGGTTCTTGTGTTTCAGCCACTGAGGTTGGCATAGGCGAAGATCCAGGGGTTTGGGAAATTGAAGATGTACGGGGTATCAGTCGAATAGGTGGGGGATCTAGGGTAGTGGTCATCTAGAGTGGCCTCATTGAGGCTCTTGTTCGCTTTTTACGCAAGAAGGGTGGAAAAGGGGCAATCTGTTTTCATTTTCGTGGAGGTCTTTTGTTAATGATGGGGTGGGCGACATTTTCTGGTTCAAAGTCATCACTGAGAATATGAAGGGCGGGAGTGGATAACTCTAGTACGGCATGCGGTGGTAGGGTAGGGTGATTGACTGGACTGGCTGGTTCTGTGCGCGGGATATGGGGTACTTCGGGGGCGTCTGGGGGGTTTTGTTGCTGCTGCTCCTGGGGAATTTGAGCAGCTGGTTGGGGGTTTATGGATGGGTTATTTAATGGATGGTTTTGTTGTTCAAAACCCCTGTTGATGAGTAATTGAACAAGACGGTGGTGGGTAAGTGACAAGGTTGGATCTTTTGCCTTTCGACAGTAATGTGCCATATTCTTTAAACAGCCCAGCAAATAATAGGGAATATTGACCCATCTGTTATGCCTTAAATGAGAAAGCAAAAGGGAGTCGTGCTGATAGACTACCTGATAGCGACCTTCGCAGGTCAGGTAGTTCTTGATGAATCTGGCGACCTCTGGCCACGGGGATGGCAGTGAACTAAGTTGAACGCCTCTACCCTTCAATACAATTATTTCCTCAAGCAGGAAGAAGCTCTGTTGGACATCCCCGATGATATGATTTCGGCTGAATTTTCGAGTGCCGTCAATGGGGAGGCCTGAGACCTCTAATATGTCTTCTTCTGTTACAGATATGCGGATGCCTGCGACGACAGAATGGTTCTCCTGAAGATTTCGGGCAAACTGTAGGACTTGTTGTTCATTATATCCTTGAAGCCTGCGGAAGTAATTAAGCCACCCTGCCTGCTCGAAGATTTGATACGCTGCTGGATAGTGTTCGAGCAGCGCTGTGGTAGCGGGCTCATTTCTTATGACAGATCCTCCCATTGTCACTAGCTTGGTGAGTTACAGCGTCGAGAGTTTGTGTATCAGCTCTGCCCAAAGTGAGTTTTTTCGAGGGACTATGCAGGAATAGTGGTTAAATGCGTGAAAGGGTGGTGAATTAGGGATGGCGGCGATGAAATCGGGTGTAATGATGGTATCGCAGATTTGACGTGTACTTTCCCTCCCGTCAAGTGCGATTAGTAATAATGGCACTTGAATGGTCATAACGGCTTAAAATCTTTTCTCATTAACTACAGTCTAACTGAATTACATAATATTTACGTACCTCGCCTTACCGTTTGATTCGTTCTGCCAACCAGATATCATGCCTGTCTGTGGTAGTCCTGTCATGGTGGAGACCTTTGATTGTGTCGAGGGTTTGCTGACTAAAAGGACGAACTATAATTTGAGGGCATAAAATCTTGCTAACAGCCGATGGTGAAAGACTGGTGTTTCGGCAACAGAGAAAGATGAAACAAGTGTTGTAGATGAAGAACTGCTAAGCAATGGTGTTTCAGCATGTGAAGAAATTCAAAAGTGTTGAACGGTGGTGTTTCAGCATCGGAAGAAATCAAAAGTGTTGAACAGTGGTGTTTCAGCATCAGGAAAATGATGAAGAGTTGTTGATAATGGAGTTTCAGCAACGGAAGGGAAAGGGAGAAACAAGTGCTGGACGGAGTTGTTTCGTCGATGAAGGATGGTGAGAAAATGGTGGACTGGAGTGTTTTGGGAGTGGAAGAATAAAAAAAAGTGTTGAACAGTGGTGTTTCAGCATCGGGAAAAATAGTGAAAAGTTGTTGGTATTGGTGTTTCAGCAACAGAAGGGGAAAGGCGAAACAACTGTTGGACGGAGTTGTTTCGTCGGTGAGAATGGTGAGGAAATGGAAAAAAGGTTGTCGAGCTGTGGTGGGGGAAAAAGGTATGAGTCTGGTGTTTCAGTAATGGAGGAAAGGGGCAGATTACTGACAATGGTGTTTCGACAACAGAGGAAAGTCAAGAATGTTGAACGGTGGTGTTTCAGCAGCATGAAGGTCAACAGTGTTGAACAGTGGTGTTTCAGCATCGTAAGATTTAACAGTGCTGAACAGCGGTGTTTCAGCATCGTGAAAGCTCGTGAAATCGTCCTCTTCTGGTGGTTGTGCTTCGATCGGGAATCTGCAAAAACGACTGTAGCATGGTATTTCTTGACAGGGATTATTAGAAAACAAAATCTAATCTAATCTAATACTAAAGAAAATCAATCTTAAGAGAATTAATTGCTATTAGGGGTAGAAACCCCCTCGACGAAGAGAAAATGGGCGTCTTCCATGCAGGTGGCCTTAAAATCTTCTTTAGAAATAGGTTGCTGGTACAGACGGAGCCGATGAACATTTACAAGTAATGGAGTTCTGGAGTCATCGATTGTGAGGAGCCTTACTGTTCCATTGGGAAAAACTGTGTCTACTGCGTAAGGTCCAAGCCATCTTGTACGCAGTTTCCCTTGAAATTCTTTGAACCGAGAATCATACAATAGGGCCCAATTACCTTTTTGAAACTGCTTGTTCTTGATATTTTTGTCATGCCATTATGTTCTTTGCTGCTGAATTATGGTTGTTTGTTGAATGGCATCTAGTCTTTTCTCCTCTAGTTCATTAAGTTGTTGCAACCTGGCTGTCTATGCATCAGTTAGATCAAGGTTGACAGCTAAAGCAGTCCTTAAGGCTTTTATCTCAAATTCCACAGGAAAAACAGCACTCTTTCCGTAGACTAATTCATAGGGAGAAAATCTTGTAGTATTTCTCCAGGTAGTTCTGTAGGCCCATAGTGCTTCAAGGAGCCTGTAGGACCAATCCTTTCTACTTTCCTTCACTGTTTTTGTGAGAATGGCTTCTATTACCTTGTTTGTGCTTTCCA
>JASDQU010101121.1:363251-380679 GCA_032191745.1 Picea mariana | reverse complement strand
ATGGAGAAAAGGATGGAAGACATGATTCATGAGGCTTTGGAAAGTGGAGGGAGCATTACACAAGCCAAAGGGATGAAAAAAATCTCATAGTGGCCTTCATGAGTTCTAAATGTAGCCTTAGGATTTTCTACCTCTTTCATACGGCTCTGGTGGTAGCCAAAACAATGATCAAGTTTAGTAAAGAATTGGGTGCCACTCAATTCATCCAAGAGGTCATCAATGACAGGGATGGGGAATTTATATTTAATGGTGAGTTTGTTGAGGGCACAAAAGTCAGGACACATGTGCCAAGAACCTTATTTTTTAAGGAACATGACCATAGGATAAGAGTAGGGGCTCATACTAGGGTGGATAACACTTGCGTTGAGAAGTTCTTGAAATATTTTCTCAATTTCATTTTTTTGGGAAAAGGGGTGATGATAGGGATAGATATTGGGAGGAAGGATTCTTGGGACAAAGGGAATGGAATGATCATGAACACCACGAGAAGGAGGGAGTCCTTGGGGAGTGGAAAAAACCACTTGATGTTTAAAGAGGATGGATTGGAGGTCCTGCAGCACAGAGGGTGTCTCAGTTGCTTGTATGGCATGGAGTTGGGCAATAATGCTAGAATGACATTTTTTGAATAGTTTTTCCATGAGATGAGAACTAATGATCTTCGGGGAACTGAAAATGATGCCTTGAAATGTATATGGTTGGCCCTCTTGGGAGAATATCATGGTTAATTCCTTAAAATCCATGAGAATGGGAGACAAATTCCTTAGCCATTCTGTACCCAACACAATGTCACAACCGCCCATGTCGATAACAAACATATGTGATTTCTGGTGGTATTCACCAATTTGGAGACACACATTTTCACAACTCCCTCCACATTTCATGGACCCACCATTGGCAATCATGATTTGAAAATTATTTACTTCCTGGATGTAGTAATTAGTTTCTTGGGAATTGTGGCGATGAATAAAATTATGGGTGCTTCCACTATCAACAAGAATGATGACCTTCCTGTTCTTGATGTAACCAATTAGCTTGAGGGTTTGGGGAGTGGATAAGCGAGTGAGAGGATTTAGGGAAATGATCAATTCTACTTCAGGAAGGTATGAGGGAGGGGTTGTGTCAGTGGGTTAAGGTGACACATACACAAGGGGAGCCTCAACATCCTCATCTGAAACATCCTCCGAGATGACCATAAAATATTTTGTTCCTTACACTTGTGTCCTGGAGAATATTTGTCATCACAGTTATAACAAAGGCCTTTGAGTTGGTGCTCAGCCATTTTGGCCCTGGTAAATTTATGAATCTTTAGTGGAGTAGAAGGAGGAGTGGGAGTTACTAGTTTAGTGTGAGGAATAAAGGAGGGTTTTCGGTTTTGAGAAGAGACAACCTGTTGTGATTCCTTAGTTCTTTAGTAGTGTCCACCAAATTCTGAGTTCAAGCCATGAGGACATGGGCACAAATCTCATCCTTGAGGCCATTGATAAAACATTCTTGGAAAAAAGCATCAGACATACCCTTTGTACAAAAATCCAGTCGCTCAAAATAAGCTATAAAGTCTTCCACTATGCCATATTGGTTCAACTTTTTCAAATGGCCTAAATGGTTGGTGTCATTGTCAAATCATTCATAAAGATCTGCCACAAAGTGTGTCCAAGCCACATACCCTTGGAGGGCATTTTTTCTTCATTGACACCATTGCCAACGTTCTTGATCTAGATTGAGAACACCATACCAGAGTTTGGCCAACTCATCCATAATGCCATACAAAGAGAAATAATGTTCCATTTGAGTTACCCAACTAGTGGGATCTGAGCCATCAAATTTATTCACATCCACACATGGAAGGCGTAGGTCATGTTGAAAGTGATGGGGCTGAAAATTCTGGGAATGAGAGGAAGTTTCACCTTCGGTATGAAAAGGGGGGTCAGATAAGGGAAGATATGCAGGGATATGCATCTTGGTGCAGATCATCATAGTGACCGATTCAAGATTGGTAGTCATATTTTGTTTGAGGTATTGCTTGAGTTCCATGATTGAGGCAACGATGGATGAATGCATTTTTTGATTGATGGAGACAATATTGGCACTGATATGTCCCACTTCTTGTTGGGTTTCTGTGAAATTATAGTGCAAGGTATTGAAGCGAGCTTCCAAGTCTTGGCTACGGGTATAGGCCATGATGACGAGGGAACACAAAAAGGGGCAGGTGGGACCACACAGAAAATGGGTTATAGGTGAAGTGTATCAAAACAATCAAGGCAATGAGTTAAATCCAATGGGGCAAAGACCAAATAAGGGTGTTGGAAGGGGGTTAGTTCCACAAAATAAACAATTTTCTGAAAAATGATAGGTATGACTGCGATAAGGGTGAAGAGGGAAATCCAACGAAATAGGTATCAAATAATGGTGCAAATAGGATCCAGACTCCAATCTGAAGAATACTGCAGTGATGAAATGCTCAAATGTTTAATAGGAAGAAATGTGTAGTAATTTCACAACTTGGATGCACGAGACATAGTTGCGCGACAATAGATCTTGTCTGTCCTGTTTTTTATTCCTTCCCAAGGGTTAGGTATTCAAGGGTTCTACAGACAAGGGTTTTCCATGTGCTATAGCTCTCTGATATACGTACAAGGCCCAACAGTAGTACTCGGCCCAATATCTGAGGGCACCATGTAAGGAGGCTAGACCGTGCCCTTAGCCATACTACCCGACTGCCCAGGTACTAGAGAGTATCTTATCGAGTGTTGTTCTCGGCGGAACTATAACAGTCAGGCGGTCGATCGGTTTATCTATGCAAGGCTTCAAGATATGTAGGTCGATCTGTATACAGTTGTTGTCTGATGTGCTACCACTCGAAGGCGTACCAATAGGGGTTACAAGGGTGGCCAAACTATGTGCACTTAAGTACCTCTTGTATTTCCTACATGTATGAATCCCCGACCACGGGTTTATGCGCATAACAAAAGATCTTTGTAGCTTAAATATGTCAAAATACGTCTCTACCCTAATAAAAAAATTAACCCACAATTTTCTGTCAAGGAAGGTGCTCTTATACCACTTGTAATATTCCATATATAAAAAAGTATGCAGAACAAAAAGAAAAGCTAGAAATGGCAGATGAACAACAATATAACTAGAAAAACACCACAATAATACCAAAACGATGCCAGAATAACACCAGAAAGAGCACTTTGATTACTGAGATCAATGTTCACTTTCCTCTTCGAGGGGGCAACCTCCAGTAGAGTAGAGCTCTATTACAATAATATCCAAGAAAAAAGTTCTCATACCTTCGACTCCTATTTATACTCAATATGTCTATCAAAAGAACCATCTAGAGGAAGATCATTCTAGAAGTGGAAGCTTCTATTAGGTCTTCTTACATAGGACTTATTCTTCCTTATTGCTAGGCCTTATTAATATTGACCTTTATTACATGGAAATATATTATTATACCTACGTGAGGGGTTAGGTCCCTAACATAGTACTGTTGTTCAACCCCACACATACATCAGAGAGATATAACACAGGGAAAACCCTTATTTGTAGAACCCTTGAATACCCTAACCCTTGGGATGGAAACAAAAAATTAACATACAAGATCTATTGCCGCACAATTGTGTCTCCTCCATTTTGGTTGCAAAATTACTACACATTTCTTAGATATCATTTTCGGGATTAACTGTGTAGAGCAAGTAATTAATCTATGACTCATATCCATGAGTATTAGTGGCAACTGACCAATAATTCTAAGTGGAACATTCAAATCATGAGAATTATTGGTCAGTTACAACTAATACTCATGGATATGAGTCATAGATTAATGACTTACTATATGCAGTTAATCCCGAAAATGATATCTAATATGTTGCATTGTGGAAGCCCCTCTATGCTTAAATAATAAGAGTGAAGGGAACTCTGAATGGATATTTCATAAGGCACAATACTTTCTAAGGTTTTTCAAAAGGAGTAGCAAGCTAAGTGGGCTTGATTGTGGGGAAAAACTCCACAGTTAAGTGTGCTTGAGCCAGATGTGTCTTGGGATGGGTGACCACCTAGGAAGTCTTGGTTACCAGGTGCAAGCCCCAGAAGTGATGATTGATGCTATGTGATTCATTTTGTTGGTTCCAATCCCACTTCTTCACCCCTGTGAACATCACCCGATGCAATGAGTGCTAAGTGGAATATTCAAATCACAATAATTATTGGTCAGTTGCGACTAATACTCATGGATATGAGTCATAGATTAATGACTTACTCTATGCAATCAATCCTGAAAATGATATCTAATATGTTTCACTACTAAAGCACCTCTATGCTGAAATAATAAGAGTGAAGGGAACTTTGAATGGATAGTTCATAAGGCACAATACTTGCTAAGGTTTTGCAAATGGGGTAGCAAGCTAAGTGGGCCTAATTGTGGGGAAAAACTCCATAGTTAAGCACGCTTGAGCCAGAGGCGTCTTGGGATGGGTGACCACCTGGGAAGTCCTGGTTACCGGGTAAAAGCCCTAGAAGTGATGATTGATGCTATGTGATTCATTTCATTGGTTTCAATCCCACTTATTCACCCCTGTGAGCATCACTCGATGCAATGAGTGCTACATGGAATATTCAAATAATGAGAATTATTGGTCAGCTGCAACTAATACTCATGGATATGAGTCATAGATTAATGACCTACTCTACGCAGTTAATCTCGAAAATAATATCTAATATGTTGCACTTCAGAATCCCCTCTATGCTTAAATAATAAGACTGAAGGGAGCTCTGAATGGATAGTTCATAAGGCACAACACTTGCTAAGGTTTTGAAAATGGGGTAGCAAGCTAAGTGGGCTTGATTGTGGGGAAAACCTCCACAGCTAAGCACGCTTGAGCCAGAGGCGTCTTGGGATGGGTGATCACCTAGGAAGTCTTGGTTACCGGGTGAAATCCCCATAAGTGATGATTGATGCTATGTGATTCATTTCGTTGGTTTCAATCCCACTTCTTCACCCCTGTGAGCATTACCCGATGCAATGAGTGCTAAGTGGAATATTCAAATCATGAGAATTATTGGTCAGTTGTGACTAATAATCATGGATATAAGTCATAGATTAATGAATTACTCTACTCAGTTAATCCCAAAAATGATATCTAATACATTGCACTACGGAAGCCCCTCTATGCTTACACATTTCTTCTTGTTAAGAATTTGGGCATTCCGCCACTATAATATTCTTCAGATCGAAGTATAACTCTACAGGAGTAAAAAACAAAAACGTATGGATCTTGTTGGCACCATTATTTGAGACCTATCCCATTGGATTCCTCTCTTCTCCCTTATCACAATCATACCTATCATTTTTCAACAAATTCTTTTCTCATGGACCAAACCACCTTCCACACCCTTATTTGGGATTTAACCCATTGGATTCCATTCATCTCCCTGATCATTGTGATACACTTCACCCATAACCCATTTTTTGTGTGGTCCCACCTGCCCCTTTTCATGTTCCCTCTTCATCATGGCCCACACCCGTAGCTAAGACTTGGAATCTCGCTTCAATTCCTTGCACTCTAATTTCACAGAAACCCAACAAGAAGAGAGACAACTCAGTGCCAATATTGTCACCATCAATAAAAACATGCATTCCTCCATTGATGCCAACATGGAGTACCTCAAACAAGACTTCACTACCTAGCTTGAATCCTTCAATACCTAGTTTGTATCCTTCACTACGATGATCTATGCCAAGCTCCATATCCTTGCAAATCTTACCTCATCTGATCCACCTTTGCAAATCAAAGGTGAAACTTCCTTTCGTTCCCATAATTTTCAGCCCCATCACTTTCAGTGTGACCTACGCCTTTCACGTGTGGATCCAGCCAAATTTGATGGCTTATATCCCACTGGCTGGGTATATCAAATGGAACCTTATTTCTCTTTGTATGGAATTACAGATGAGTTGTCCAAACTATGATATGGTGTTCTCCATCTAGATCAAGAATGTTGGCAATGGTGGCAATGGAGGAAACATTCTCGCGAAGGGTATGTGGCTTGGACACACTTTGTGGCAGATATTTATGAATGCTTTGGCACTGAGACCACCCATTTAGGTCGTTTCAAAAATTTGAAACAATCTACCATAGTGGGATACTTTATAGCCACTTTTGAGTGACTGGATTTCCATACAGAGGGCATTTCTGATGATTTTTTCTGAGAATGTTTTATGAGTGGCCTCAAGGATGAGACTTTTTCCCATGTCCTCATGGCTCGACCTCAGAGTTGGGTGGACACTACTAAAAGAGATAAGGAAGCACAACAGGTTGTCTCTTCTCAAAGCTAAAAATCCTCCTTCATTCCTCACACTAAATAGTCACTCCTCCTTCTACTACACTAAAGATCCATAAATTGACCAGGGTAAAAATGGATGAATGCCAACTCAAAGGCCTTTGTTATAATTGTGATGACAAATATTTTCCTGAGAACAAGTGTAAGGAACAAAATATTTTTATGGACATCTTAAAGGATGTTACAGAAGATGATGTTGAGGATCTCCTTGTGGTTGTGTCACCCGAACCCACTTACATGACCCCTCCCTCAGAACCTCCTGAAGTAGAACTGGTCATTTCCCTAAATTCTCTCACATGATTATCTACTCCCAAAACCCTCAAGCTAATTGGTTACATTAAGCATAGAAAGGTCATCATTCTTATTGATAGTGGAAGCACCTATAATTTTATTCATCGTTGCATTTCCCAAGAAACTAATTTCTATATTTGTGTCGTCAATAATTTTCAAATAAGGATTTCCAATGGCAGGTCCATGAAATTTGGAGGGCGTTGTGAAAATGTGTGTCTCCAAATTGGTCAGTACCAAACGAAATCTAATATGTTTTCTATCTACATGGGTGGTTGTGACATTGTGTTGGGTGCATAATGGATAAGGAATTTGGGTCCCATTTTCATAGATTTTAAGGTATTAACCATGCAATTTGACCAGGGGGTCCAACAATACAAGTTCCAAGGCATCTCCATTGGTTCCCTGGATATCATCGGTTCCCATCGCATGGAAAATCTTCTCAAAAAATGTCATTCTGGCATTATTGCAAAACTCCATGCCATTCAAGCCACTGCTACATCCTCTGTGTTGTGGGACCTCCAATCCATCTACTATAAACATCAAATGGTTTTTTCCAATCCCTAGGGAATCCCTCCTTTCCGTGATGTTCATGATCATTCTGTCCCCCTTGTCCCCGGTAGCCTTCCTCCCAATATCCATCCCTATCGTCATCCCTTTTCCCAAAAAAATGAAATTGAGAAAAATTTTCAAGAATTGCTCAACGGAGGTGTTATCCGCCCTAGTACGAGCCCCTACTCTTCTCCTATGGTCATGGTCCTTAAAAAAGAAGGTTCTTGGTGAATGTGTCCTGACTTACACACCCTCAAAAAACTCACCATTAAAGACAAATTTCTCATTCCTGTCATTGATGACCTCTTGGATGAATTGAGTGGTGCCCAGCTCTTTACTAAACTTTCTCTTCGTTTTGGCTACCACCAGATATGTATGAATGAGGCATACATTCCTAAGACTTCATTTAGAACTCATGAGGGCCACTATGAGCTTTTGGTCATGCCCTTTGTCTTGTGTAATGCTCCCTCCAGTTTCCAAAGCCTCATGAATCATGTCTTCTGTCCTTTTCTCTGTCATTGTTTCTTAGTTTTCTTTGATGATATCCTTATCTATAGTAAAACCTAGACAACCAATCTTACTCATGTGGATTGATTTCTCCATCTACTCTCTCAACACCAACGTTTCCTGAAACAATATAAATGTGCTTTTGGTGCCTCAGAAGTCGAGTACTTGGGTCATCTTGTTGGCAAGGCCGGTGTTAGGGTCGATCCTAAAAAGATTGAAACTATGTAAGATTGGCCTCACCCAAAGACTCTCAAAACCTTGCATGGATTTCTGGGTTTAACAGGTTATTATCGCAATTTTGTTAAGAATTATCGAAAGATTGTGGCACCTCTCACTACTCTCCTTAAAAAGAATTATTTCACTAGGAATCCTGTAGCTGCTCATGCTTTTCAAACCTTGAAGATGGCCATGTGTGCCACTCCAATCTTGGCCCTTCCTGATTTCACAAATACCTTTGTACTGGAATGTAATGCCTACGAGAAAGGAATTGGAGCAGTCCTTGTACAAGAGGGTCGACCTTTGGCATTTACCAAATTTTGGCTATTCTGCATGTTATGTATCTTTGGTTCCCTTATCTATTAGGGAAACACTTCCAAATTAATACATATCATCAAAGCATCGAGTATTTTCTAGAACAACACCTTTTCTCCCCAGAGAAACAAAAATGGGTGACTAAGATCTTTGGATATGATTATGAGATGATTTATAAGAAAGGGAAAGACAATGTGGTTGTTGATGCACTTTCCTGAAAATATGAATATGAAGGGTCCCTTTTTTCTCTCTCCTTCATTGTACCAGATTGGCTCCAAGATGTTCACCAGGAATGGCTACACGATCCCAAAATTTTGTATATGATACAACAAATACATGCCAATTCTCTAGTTTCCCTAGGGTACTCTTGGAAAAATGATGAGATTTGATACAAAGGTCATTTGTATTTAAGTAAACAGTCAAAACTTAAATACACGTTACTTTCTGAGCTTGATGCTACACCCACCGTTGGGAACTCAGGGTTTACCAAAACCTATGACCGGGTCAAACGTTGTTTTTTCTGGGATGGTATGAAACATGACGTTTGCAATTTTGTAGCAGAATGTGATGTTTTTCAATGCAACAAGGGAGAAACAATCAAAGCTCTTGGCACACTACAACTGCGTTCGATTCGACCCGCTATTTGGAGGGATATCTCTATGGATTTTATTGAAGGCTTACCTAAATTAAGAAATAAATCAGTCATCATGGTGGTAGTTGACCATCTTTCCAAGTATTCTCATTTTTTTTCTCTTCAACACCCATTTATAGCCTCCACTGTGGCTCAAATTTTCATGGATCAGGTCTTCAAGATTCATGGCATGCCTCATTCTATTGTTTATGATTGCGACCCAACTTTCACCAACAATTTTTGGCAAGAACTATTCAAGCTACAAGGCACCCAATTGCATCTTAGCACAACTTATCATCCCTAGAATGATGGTCAAACTGAAGTTGTCAACAAGTGTTTGGAAACATATTTGAGGTGTTTTGCATCAGAAAGGAAAAATCAATGGTCTCAATGGTTACCACTCTATTAATGGTGGTACAACACTTCTTACCATACAACTACCCACATGACTCCTTTTGAAGCGGTATATGGAAAAAAGCCACCTTCAGTTCTCTCATACTTTCTAAGTGTCTCAAAGGTCCAGGCGGTTGACCAAACACTTAAAGTTCGAGAGGCTATTCTTGGTACACTTAGAGATAATTTGGTCATGTCCTGGAATCACATCAAGAAACAAGCAGATCAAGGTCTCTCTGAGCATCAATCTGCAGAAGGAGATCAGGTGTTTCTTCGACTGTAACCATATAGGAAAACTTCCCTCAAGGTTGACCATTGTCAGAAATTGGTGCCCAAATTTTATGGTCCTTATACCATTCTCAAGAGGGTGGGATAGGTGGCCTATCGGTTAGCGTTTCCCATTCATTCTAAGATCCATCCTATTTTTCATGTTTCCTGCTTAAAGAAGGTGATTGGCACTAAGTGCCAAACTCAAACCAACCTTCCCGAGTTGGACGAAGAAGGCTCCATTTGGCTACAACCACAATCTTTTTTGGAACAACGTGAGTGTCATCTACGTCATCAAAACATCAAGGAAGTGTTAGTCCAGTGGAAATATACAACTCCAACAGATGCCACTTGTGAACCAACTACCATTATGCAACAATTTCCTCATCGCAAGCCTTGAGGACAAGTTTTTTTTTTAAGTGGGGGGACATGTTAGGGACCTAACCCCTCACGTAGGTATAATAATATATTTCCATGTAATAAAGTTCAATATTAATAAGGCCTAGCAATAAGGAATAATAAGTCAAATGTAAGAAGACCTAATAGAAACTTCCATTTCTAAAAAGATCTTCCTCTAGATTGTTCTTTTGGATAGACATATTTAGTATAAATAAGAGTATAGGGTATGAAAAGTTTTGACTTGGATATTATTATAATAGAGATATGCTCTATTGGAGGTGTCCCCCTCGAAGAGGCAAGTGAACATTGCTCTCAGTAATCAAAGTTCTCTTTCTGGTGTTATCCTGGTATTATTATGGTATTATTGTGGTGTTGTTATGGTTATATCGTTGTTTATCTTCCATTTCTAGCTAATTATTTATGTTCTTCATATTATTTTATATCTGGATTATTAAAGAAAATTACTACAAAAGGAAGGTGAAAGAGTTCTTTAAACTCAAGTTGGGAAGCATGACAATGGATGAGTATGAGAAGAGGTTCTTTGAGTTATTAAAGTATGTGGGATTCATAAAGGATGAGAAGGTCAAAATACAAATATTGATTAGTGGGTTACCTTCCTTCTACAGTGACAAGAGATAATGTGATAACCCTAGGAATTTGGAGGATACCATAAGGAGAGAAAAACATATTTATGAGTAAAGTAGAGAGAGGCCAATCTTCCAAAAATCTTGGAATGACAAGATGAAAGGAAAAAGGGATCAAAGGAAAAAAGGTTTTAAGCCACCATTTTCCAAGAACAACTCCCAATAAAATCAACAAGGACATTCAACCCAAAATGAGCACATGCCAACCGATTCATTTGGGAAAAGGCCAAGGCGAAAACCTATACAATGTTGGGGATGTGAAGAAAATCACTTATATAGGGACTTCCCTCCCAAAGGTTAAAGAATGAGGATTTTCCACAAAATTTAGGAGGCTAAAATAGTTGAAGATATGGGATGAAACATGCCAAGTATTTATGCATCCCTAGAAAACAAGAAAGCAGAGTATCAATCCCCCATGATTGAAGTGGAAGGTAAGATTGATAACCAACCCATAGCAATTTTAATTGATTTTGGAGCTATCCATAGTTACATAAACTCTAACATTGTTGAAATATTTCACTTGCAAATGAGTAAGTATAAGAAATATTGATGAGTTCAGTTAGCCACAAGGGTTAAGAGAAAGATCATTGAGTTGGTTAAAGATTTCCCAATAGAAATGAATGGAATCAATAGAAAGGTAGATGTAAATATCATACCATTGGGTTCATATGACTATCGAATAACATGGAATGGTTGCAAAAACACCAAGCTATATTAGATTGTTACAATAAGACAATAACTTGTATTGATGAGGCAGGGAAGCAAGGAAAGTTTCAAGGAATTTCGAGAGTTGTAGTTGTTAGAGAAATTTCAGTCATGCAACTGAAAAATAATTTCAGGAAGGGATGTCAAATTTTTGCAGCCCATTCAAAAGAGGCATCTAGAGATAAACTGGCAGGTATTGAAGAGCATATGGTCTTGAAATATTTTGAATATGTTTCTAGGGAAATTACAAGACAATTTGTTCATGTGCCCGATGAATGGAGTGTTTAGGGAATAATTGAACAAGTTTGTGATTGTGTTCCTGGATGATATACTCATCTATTCAAGTACAAAAGAATACCATGAGAATAATTTAAGAATGGAGCTACAAGTTTTGAGAGAGCACAAGTTGTATGCCAAACTAGGTAAGTGCATATTTTATCAAAAGAAGATTCGCTACTTGGGGAACAATATATCAACATATGAGATAACAGTTGAGCCTAAGAAGATAGAGGACATTAGAGGATGGTTAATGCCAAGAAATGTGATAGAGGTCATATCATTTATGGGTCTTCTGATGGACTCCCAAATGTGAAGAAATTTTTAAGTGGTTGAACTATATTTTGACAAGTGCACCAATATTAAAGATTACATATCCATATAAATATTTGGTAGTGTGCACTGATGCACACAAGGAAGGACTCAATGGAGTCTTTACTCAAATGGATAATGTGGTGTGCTATGAGTCTAAAAGACTAAAGAGCATAAAAGGAATTATGCTACACTTGAATTGAAATTAGCATCCATTGTTCATGCATTACAAATGTGGAGACCTTACCTCATGGTGAGAATATTTGAGCTAAGGACATACCATTGTGGTCTGAAACATATTTTTGGACAACCAACATTAAATGCTAGACAAACTAGATGAGTGGAATATACGAGTGAATATGAATTTGAAATTAAGCATATAAAAGAAAAGGAAAGTCAGGTGGCCAATGCACTCAGCAAAAGAGCTCATGGAATGAATATTTCAACCATCAACATGTTCAACACATATTTAAAAGACAAAAATTTAGAGCTTGCAAATTCAAGTCAACGATATTAAAAATAAAAGAAACATTATAACAAGAAAATTTACATATAAATTTAATTATTATAAGCTCAAAGAGGATGAAATAATCACGTATAGAGGAAAAATATATGTGCTAAATACTAGTGAGATGAAAAAATACATAGCCGAGGGAAATGCATGATGTGCCATATGTTGGGCACCCAGGATATCAGAAAAATATTGCAGTTCTAAGAAGCCAATAATTTTGTCTAGGAATGAAGAAAGAAGTGGCTAATTACATAGTCAAGTGTCTAGAATGCCAATAGGTAAAAACATAGCATAGAAATCCATCGAATATTCTACAACCATTTCCCATTCCTGAGTGGAAATGGGAAGTGGTTACAATTGATTTTATTACAAAGATTCCTAGTACAATGAAGCAACATGATTCCATCATGGTGGTGGTAGAAAAATTAACAAAGATTGCACATTTATTCCTGTGAACACCACACACAAGGAAACAAACATTGCAAATATTGACATGAAGGAAGTTTCCAGGCTACATGGTGTGCCTAAGGCAATTGTTTCAAATACAGATCCAAAATTTACATCAAACTTTTGGAAAGGGTTATTCAAAGTCTTTGGGACAAATTTAAATCTTATTAGATCATATTGTTACATGTCAAAATTACTCACTTTGATAGTGTCGCAAGTGTCATCATTACAAAGGTCGCAAGTGTCTCATTTTGCTCACAAGGTCGCAAGTGTCGCATGTTTCTCACAAGTGTCGTAAAGTGTCAAAGAAAGCATGTTGCCATGATGCCCATGTCGTGCCTATAACGACATGAGGAAGACACATAAAACACCTCAAACATCTGATTTGGAAGAGGAGAAATGAGTCAACAAGCTTGCAAACCTTTTGCCATCTGAAAGCACCTCAAAAACTGAGTTTTTGGAGAAGAGCGCTCCCCCTTACACTATCTCGGAGCGTCGACGCTCCCCCTTACATTGTTAGGGAGCGTTATAACGCTCCCCTGGCCCTTTTAAGGGAGTGCTATAGATTTTGAGAGCGTTGGCACTCCCTAAATATTACTAGGGAGTGCTACAACGCTCTAATGGCCCTTTTGAGGGAGCGCTACCTATTCTGGGCGGTTGTTAAGCTGTTGAGATGAATGGGGGAAGCATCTTTTCATTCTTGGAAGGTAGTTGGATTCGAATCCCTAGTCCAACCATGATCCTAGGGCAGATCCTCAACTGAAGGAGGCAAATCCTCAACTTCCCCAAGGATATCTCAAGTGGTTAAAGCCTCTCCAAGGCTATATAAACAAGCTTTCTAATGGTGAAAGATATTGGAAATGGAGAATTACACCAAACTTATGATCTCATAAGTGGTGCTGGAGATGATTGGGGGGAAGAATTGAACATATGAAACTTATGATCTTGGAGGAAACTTACAGTCAGCCAAAGGAGAGTGATCAGTGAAGCTGATGTTATCCAGGTTGTGGATCTTTCAGGCAAGGGTTAGATGAAGAGGACTTGACGAAGCTGTCACATTCGCATCTACGATTGTAAGTACTACTGTCGTTATTCTCATTAATATGACACGCTTGGCCTGTTTCTTTCTAGTTTGTGTCTGATGTTATATGAACTTATCATTCAGTGATAGATCTGTTTTCAAGCTAATATCAATAGAGTGGGAAGTGGTCGTATCTTGTTTTGTCTGCAGAACTCAGCGAGGAGCAAAAGATTAGAGCGCAACTCGGAGCATGCAGGGACAAACGTCGATAACAGGTATTTCCATCATCCTTCCTTCTCATGTGTTAGTTTAGATAGATTTGAAAGAAGTTCAGTGTCCACGTTAAGCATTTTTCTGTCTAGGGTTAAGGTCAAGCCTTAGAGGTGATCTACCTGTCCGCAGGGAGATTTTCCTACAACACATATCACCCAAATTTAGATGGGAAAATAGAGAGGACTAATAGAATCATTGAAGACATGCTCAAAATGTAAGTGAAGGACCAACCATCAAAGTGGGAAGATTATATCCACTTAGTGTAATTTTTTTACAATAATGGATACCTAGCCTCATTAAAAATGATCCCATTTGAAACATTGTATGAGAATAAGTGTAACACACTAGTGAGCTAGGATAACCCAGTAGAAAAAGATGTCATTTAACTAGATTTGTTAAAGGAAATGGAAGAGAAGATAACAAAGTTCAAGCATAATTTAAATATTGCACAGGACAAGAAGAAAAGTTATGAATACAATAACACATCTTTTACATATTTTAAAGTGGGTGAACATGTTTTTCTAAAAGTAAAAGTGAAAAGAACTTCACTAAGATTAGGTTGTTGCCCAAAGTTGGCAACAAGATATTGTGGGCCTTTTGAAATACTAGAGAAAATAGGATCAGTTGCATACATTCTAGACTTTCTTGCATCCATGAGAGTGGATAATGTATTTCATGCATCATTAATAAATAAAAATGTGCCTAACCCTAACCACATAATTGATTGGACTTTGATCCATGTGGAACATGAAGGGAATTTCTGGGTGGAATCACTACGCATCCTGGACGAAAACGTCAAGGTGATCAGTAAAATTTCAAAAAAACTGCTATGGTCCTAAATATGCAACATGGGAGATTGAAGGAACTCTGCGGGAGGAATACCTACAAAGTTTTGCTAATTTTGAAGAAAATAGAAGCTAAAAATGAAAGACTCCATTTTGGGAACTATAGTTTCGGAACCATATCTTAGAATTATTGGTCACCTACATTGATATCCATGATAAAACAATGATCCTTCCCAATGGACTCAAGGAAGTGAAGGGTGTGCATTCTTTGGGTCAAAAGGTTGAGAAGAACATGATGAAAAGTGAAGATATGAAGGAAGTTCCCCCCTATACATTAAGGTATAAGATGCAATACGGCTTGGGAAAGTGTCTAAGTGGTATCCAATGGTTTCCAAGAGATAAGATACAATTTAAAGAATTTTGTACCTTCCTGAGACACAAGAACAAGCCAAGCATAGATGTCTAACGTTAGGTAGACAAGAAAGTTACACTTGATGTCCCTAATTGAAACAGTAAAAAAAAATTAATATCAACAAAGGAATAAGTACTAAATCTTTGATTTTTTTTCTAAAAGTCTATTGAAAGATGCTAGAGATAAGTTAGATAAATACTAGTGACATTCAATGATTAGAGCACACGATTCTAGCAATAAAACAAGGCTTTAATGAAATTTGTTTGCAGAGATATTTTGTAGCCTTATGGCTGTAGCAAACAAGTTTTTATAACAGTAAATCCAACAAACAAAACTCACAAAGAATCCACCCAAAAGTTGTGCAAGGCTAAGTAGATCAATGTGTCAAACTATTAGCAACTTTTGATGGTTGAAAAACAAGTTATGGAAAAAAACATGTTAGGGTTTATGCAGCCCTAATGGTTGTAGATGAAGTTTTAGAAAATCAGAAAGAAGTACTTAAGGAAGTATGGTGCCCTAGTGTCTCAATCAAGATTATAGAGAAAATAATTGATTCCAACTTAGACAACCTTCAAAACATAAAATTTCACATTAACCAATGCAATATTTTATTTCTCCAATGCAATTATACTAGTTGTTGGCATTATCGATTGTGTGTTTTCATTGATAGAAACATGAGTCAAACATTTACAATAATCATAGAAAAAGGAAAATCACATTGGGAAAGAAGAAATTCTTGATCATTTTTTATTATGATAGGATCGACAATGATGTTGTGTTCCTAAAGCTCGAGAAAATTAGCATGCAAAGAATCCACGTACACAGTAATAAAGCACAAGGAATTAAGATCTTAGGATTATTGGCAACTAAATATCAGTGCATAAAATAATGCACAAACAATTATTAAAAGCTCAAGAGAAATATAGATGGCCAGATCAGAAATAAGAGCATTGAACACCCTCATAACTATGAGGAAGCTCTATTACAGTCAGTCGAAATCTCAACCGTTGATAGAAACCAAGAGGAAGGATAGCATAATGTTTTTCACTTTGCCACTTCTCCACTTCGACGATTACTGAATACAAGATATAATCCATGAAATACTGAACTCATGAAATAAATGCCAACTGTCGATCAAGGAGCTTCAGATGATTTCTCAGCTGTTAGATCAAGATTTAATTTAGAATTAAATGTTGACCATCAATTTGGAATGGAAATGTTGAACAATAAGATCGTACTAAAGGAAACAACGTGGTCAAATTTGGCGCTGAACACTTCGGCGATAAGAAGTTAAGAAAAAACCAAGAATACCTAAAGGTCTTATCCCCGAAGTCCCGAAGTGAATGAGGGCCATCAGATCTGGGCAATGCATGGTGACTGTTGGATGAGGATAGGTGAGTCCAATGGTGGTCAAATCCGACATGGACCACTCTAGCGAAAATAAGTATGAATATCTCACTTAGTCATACAAACCCGAGTACACTTGGATACCATGGATCTTGACCTCCTCAGGGCCCTTTAGTCTTATTGTTGATATTGTTAGTTTAATTCCTACAATTTGCTCTATAGTAGGGTTTTTCTCTCAGGATTTCATTATACCATAAAAAAAAATACGATTGATAAATTAAAATTTGATTTTGTCATGACAAGTGATGATAACAGGCTTGTTGTGTAATGATGTCTATGGAATTTCCTTTGTTGTGTGATTCAAGTATAAATTGATTCTTATCTTTTCATATAATCAAAATGCGCGAATTTATTTTATGATTACAACTAGTTTAATGGATATCATAACTAATTATTGGTCTCGCATGCCTGTGAGGACCCATCAGATCGTGTCCTTCACTAGTCTCCTTCCCTGGTCATGGATTATTGGTCAGAAACTCATATGCACACCATTACTTGCACACAGGTCTAAGTATATATATATATATATATATATATATATATATTCTTTTTCTTTCAATTACAATTTCTTTTTATCTATATCGTCACAAAATTATACACTAATCTGATCCTCTTTCACCCATTTCAAGTACTTCAATCGACACTGGTAACTAAGAGGACTGATATGGAAAGGTACTTGGGTTGCATATTATCTCCGCTTATTGAAGAGAGAAAAATAAATAAATGAT
>JASDQU010101121.1:344453-361558 GCA_032191745.1 Picea mariana | reverse complement strand
TGGCTTCCACCCATTTAGTCATGTAGTCTGTGCAGACTAGTATATAAACTTTTTGATTGGATGGAGGATTGATGGGTCCTATGAAGTCTAAGGCCCATCTTTCAAATGGTTCAAGTACTACCTGGGGGTTTAATGGCATTTCATCTCTATGATTAGGTTGGCCTACTCTTTGGCAGCTATCAGAGGCCTTGACATATTTCTTTGCATCTTTGAAGAGTGAGGGCCAATAGTACCCCATCCTGAGAATTTTATATGTTGTTCTTTTATCAGCAAAATGCCCTCCACAAGAGCCATCATGACAAGCTTTCAAAAGATCATACACCTCATCTTCTCGAACACACCTTCGGATTTCTTGATCAACTCCTGTATGGAAAAGGTACCCACTTATCCAACTATACCGAGCACTTTGATGAATAATACTTTTTCTCTCTTGGTAGGATAGATGTGATGGAAACTTCCCTGCAACCAAGTAGTTAGCAATATCTGCATACCAAGGTGAGTGAGCAGAAACTGCAAATAGATATTCATCAGGAAAGGAATCATCTACTGGGTTATCATCATTAAGTGTCAATCGAGAAAGGAAATCAGCAACTACATTCTCTTTTCCTGGTCTATCTACAATTGTAATATCGAATTCCTGCAATAATAGTAACCATCTGGTGACTCTAGCATTTGTGATAGGTTTATTCATTAACTACTTGATAGCTGAGTGATCAGTGTGGAAAAAAGTAGAATAGCCAGTAATGTAATGTCTAAATTTATTAATTGCATAAATAACTGCTAAGAATTCCTTCTTGGTGACTGTATAATTGAGTTCAGCAAGGGACATATTCTTGCTGATGAAATATATAGCATAAGGGATGTGATCTTCTTCCTGTCCCAAGACAGCTCCTATAGCAGTGTTTGAAGCATCAGAGGATATGTGAAAGGGAAGTGTCCAATCAGGTCCTCTAAGGATAGGAGCTATAGATAACTGATGTTTGAGTGTATTAAATGTTTCTTGACAAAAATTAGTCCAATTGAATTCAGCATTTTTCATCAGTAAAACAAACAGGGGAGAAGCTATTTTGGAAAAATTCTTAATAAATCTTTTGTAGTATCCAGCATGTCCTAGAAAGCTTCTTACCTCTGTTTGGGTTTTGGGAGTAGGAAGATCCTTAATGACTTGTATTTTGGATGGGTCTACCTGAATTCCTTGAGATGGGATAAAATGTCCAAGCACTATTCCTTCACTCATCATCATATGGCATTTTTCTATACTTAAGGAAAGTTGGGCTTGTATGCATCTTTTAAGTACCTTCTCAAGGTTTTCCAGTGATTCCTGAAAAGAAACACTATAAGGAGTAAATTCATCCATAAAAATTTTCATAGAGTCATTAAGCATGTCAGAAAAAATTCCTAAAACTGCCCTTTGGAAGGTTGTTGGTGCATTACATAGTCCAAATGGAAGGACTCTATAAGCAAAGGTTCCCCAAGGGCTGGTGAAGGTGGTCTTATCTTGATCTTGAGGTGCAATTTTAATCTGGTTGTACCCACTAAAACCATCTAAAAATGAGAAAAATTTCTTACCTGACAAATTATCTAACACTTGATCAATGAATGGTAATGGAAATTGGTCTTTCTGAGTGGCTTTATTTAAAGCTCTGTAATCCACACATACTCTCCATTTCCCGTTCTTTTTAGGAACTATTACCAATGGGGACACCCATTCACTGTCTGATAAAGGATAGATAAACCCTGCATTGAGCAATTTTTGAAGTTCTTCCTTCAGGATTTCTCTTAAATTTGGGTTCATTCGTCGCTGACGTTGACAGATTGGTCGACAATCTTCCTTAATATATATTCTATGAGTACATAAGTCAGGGGAGATTCCCTTCATGTCTGTGTAATCCCATGCGAATGCTTCTTTATTTTCCTGGAGTAACTTCGTTAACTGTTGTGTTTCAGCATCTGTCAAATGAGGGTTTATATTTAATGTTTTGCCAGGTTCAATTTCGACCGGTATGCTTTTGGAGGAGATGGTTTTAGGTGTTTGAGGTGGGCTTTCTGAACTGAGGTTTTCTGAATCGTCAGACTCCAATAGTGCAGTTAATTGATTATGAATTTATGGAGTGACAGAGGAGGGCTCGCAAATAAAATTATTGATGATTTCATCCCCAGTAGAGTTTTTCAGACTTAAAGCTTGTCCGATAGTCAGAAGAGGTTGAGTAGGTTGATCCTCAAAATCTACCCATACGGAATTATCATTATTGGCCAGGGGTGTAGCATGAGGATAGAGGGTAAGCTGCTTTGTTTCATAACCATTTGAAATTGTCATTGACCCTGATCTACAGCTGATAAAAGCATCTGCTGTGGCTAGTCACGGTCTACCCAGAATTAGAGGGTGGCCCCCCAACTTTGTTTTGGGTTGCAACATTGTAAAGTCGACTGGATAGTTCCAGGATTCCATAGAGATACTGAGGTCTTCAATGACTCCTTCTGGTTTAATTTTGGATCGATCAGCCAATTCTAGGATAGTGGGGGTCTCTCTGACTTCATCTTGTAATTGTAGCAGTTGTAAGGTCTCTAAAGTCATGATATTGATGGCTGCACCTAGGTCTACCAGGACTCGAGGGATATTCATTTTTCCCACTTGTACTGTAACAGTAGGGTGGCCAGGATCTCCATATTTGACTGGGGGAGTCTTTCCTGACATTAATGCAGACAGATCTCCCATAACATGGACTGTTAGGGGATCCTTGGTTTTCCTACCAGGCTTTTTAACACAGATATCTCGCATTGTCCTAACATAGATAGGCACGTCACGGAGTGATTGTAGTAGGGTAATTTTAACATATAAATTATGTAATTCCCCTAAAATATTAAAGGCTGGAGGTTCAGGCATTTTAGTTAAGGCTAGGCGCTCAGGAAATGGTGGAGTTGTTGTTTCAGCAGCATTGTTAGAGGATGATTGTACCTTTTTAGGTACATCATGCTCTTGTGTTTCCTCTTTGTCAGGAGAGGTAACATCAACTATGGTAGGTTCCATGATTCTCCCTGATCGAAGATGAATATCGTTGCATTGTGCAGGGAGGAGGGAAAGTGTGGGCTGGTTATAAATATCAATGCACTGCACAGCTTTATTATTCGGGTTGGGGTTAGGTTGAACAGGTAGTTGGGGTCTCATCGTTTGGTTGTTTGGAGGAGTACCTGCTGGTAAGGAGAGTGTTTGTGGGAGTTGAGGTAATTGATTTTGAAAGGAAGGTTGTTGTCCTCTCCAATTTTGATTCCACTGATTCTGATATGGCTGTTGTTGTTGTGGAGGCCAAGGGGTCCACATTGAGGGATCAACAAAGGGTGGGTTATTTTGCTGCATGGGTGGGTAAGTTTGATGCATGGGTGGGTAAGTTTGTTGCATGGATGGGTAATTCATTTGATTAGTGTACTTCATTTGATTGTAGGGGTAACTCATTTGATTGAAATAAGAGTAATTGTTCCAACGATTAGAAGATGCAAATGGCATGTTAGAGTTCATACCTTGTCCTCGCGGTTGCCATTGCCTCCTCTATGTCATCAGATAGACAGCTTCAACTTCTTCATCCGTTGGTTGTAACGCTGCCTTGATCCCTGGTAAAGATGGACAATTTTGGGTATCATGATCTTTGTCACAGATAGTGCAGATTGGCTTTCTGTCCAGTGGACATTCTCTTTTTGGGTTCTTATCTCTGCATTGAGGACAAAAGATAGACAAGGCTGCTTCTGCTTTTTCTTGCTTTTTCTTAATCTGTAGGGTATCCATTTGTGAGGCAAAAGAGCTTAACATTTCAGTTTTAAAATCTTCAAGTAAATTACCTATCTCAGCTCTTGTTGCTCCCCCGCTGGCTGATTTTTGGACTCTAGAAAATGTGGTGTCCCTGCTGTTTAATCTGTTTCTTGAAGCTCCCCTTGAACATCTTTTGCATAAATTGACAATTTCATCATATGATTCCTTGGATATATCCCCTTTTCCAAGCATGTTTAGCATATCCAGAGAGTCATCCCTTACCCCTTTTAATAAAATAGTTTTGAGAATATCCTTACTTACATTGGGATGACTGGATCTTTGTAGATTGTATTGTATCCTTTCTACAAAGTCTTCTAGATTCTCATCCTCTTTCTGCATCATTTTAAATAGCTCCTCCCTCTTTTCTCTCATTATGAAGTAGTCCTGGTACTTGTTCAGAAATTTTTGTTTCATTTGGTCCCATGTTGTGATTACATGGCCTCCAAGACTCATAAACCATCTTAGTGCATTCCCTTTTAGTGTTGTTGGAAATAACTTCAGTTTCTGAGCATTAGAAACGTAATCATAGCTTCTACATAATATATCAAAATCAAACAGAAATTCATCAGGATCCTCTGAAGATAGACCATGAAAATTAGGCAATGCTGAGAGTGGAATATTTTTCATGGGGGCTTCTCCTCTAGGGAGATTGCCAATAGGAAATCCTAATGTAGAAAAAGAATTTTCATCTTTTACCTCTCCTTCAGGATCTACCTGTTCATCATGATGCAATTGTTCATTGTACTCATCCATATTTTCCTCTGTCTGCTCCTCTGCTGCACTTGCTCTGTCCTCAATGTCTCCTACTGGCTTCTGGACTGTTTTTGGACTCCAAACTTCTTTCCCTGTTCCAAAAATTGCTCGAAATGAAGGCTGGGAATTTTGTTTCTGAAGGTTTGGTCGTTGAGCAGCAGATTCAGACTTGGATGCAATCTCGTCAATGAAAGTCTTTCTTCCTCCTTTTCCTTTTCCTTTGCCACCTGTAGGGTTAGTGTCCTTGGGGTTTTCATGCATTCTTTTTATCTAAAGAAAATAAATCACAAGTGCTTTTGAAATCTATAGCTATCTTCCCCGGCAACGGCGCCAAAATGTTGGTCACTATAATTGCTTAATTGATTCAAACAATCATGTGCTACATAAATTATCAACCCATGGAAGTCTTTTATTTCAAAGATAACCACGCACTATATATGCTCAATTCCAAAAGAAGCTTAGTGTTGTAGTAAAGAAACTTATACTAATCACAATTGCTTAAATAAACTGAAGTTCTGAATTACATCATAGGAAAGTAACTTCCCTATTGCAAATCTTTAAAGATTAATCTAAGAATCCTAGATTACATTAAAATAACACTTGCAATAGGAAAGAACAAATATTCTGCAATCAGAGAACAGGACCCTTACTCTCAAATAGAGACTTCAATGCTAACACTCCTTCATGAAGACAGTAAGCAGAAGATAACTAACTCTATATAACAGAGAACAAGGCCATCTAGTTCCTTCCTTTCTAAGCAGGAGCCTTAAGCCTTATTTATGTTTTAGCACACTTGTGAAGTTGAGGTTTACAGAGAACAGGATAGTCTGATCCCTTCCTTTCTGAGCAGGGACCCTTAACCCAGTCTCTGGCTAGCACACCTGCAGGAATGATGGAAATATACAGAGAACAGGATGTTCTGGTTCCTTCCTTTCTGAGCAGGAACCCTTAACCCAATCCCTGGCTAGCACACTTGCAGAAATAAATGAAGTCTACAGAAGACAAGGTATTTTGATTCCTTCCTGTCTGAGCAGGAACCCTTAACCCAATCCTTGGCTAGAACACTTGGAGAATTAAATGAAATCTACAGAGGACATGATGTTCTGATTCCTTCCTGTCTGAGCAGGAACCTTTAACCCAATTCTCTGGCTAGCACACTTGCAGGATTAAATGAAATCTACAGAGGACAGGATGTTTCAATTCCTTCCTGTCTGAGCAGGAACCTTTAACCCAATTCTCTGGCT
The DNA here is from genome assembly GCA_032191745.1 of Picea mariana. NCBI lineage: Eukaryota > Viridiplantae > Streptophyta > Pinopsida > Pinales > Pinaceae > Picea > Picea mariana. The sequence continues at coordinate 355,759 of JASDQU010101121.1, read as the reverse complement.
AGCACACTTGCAGAATTAAATGAAATCTATAGAGGATAGAATGTTCTGATTCCTTCCTGTCTGAGCAGGAACCTTTAACCCAATTCTATGGCTAGAACACTTGCAGAATTAAATGAAATCTATAGAAGACAGAATGTTTCGATTCCTTCCTGTCTGAGAAGGAACCTTTAACCCTGTTCTGGCTAGCCTTATAAAATCATCACAGAAGATTGCTAATGAAAATAATTACGAATTTCATTCAATAATCTAAGACAGAGTCAGTAGTGTTTCAGCAAAGCAGAATCCATTAAAAATAGTGTTTCAACAAACGACAGTTAAATCAAATCATAAATAGAAACTGTACTAACACACTTCTAACTAATGGGTGAATCTTGTGATGAAGGTGGGCCCTCCCTTCTCACAAGATTCCCCTGAAATGAAAAAGCTAGAGAAGGATACTCAAAGCAGTCTTATATTCATCTGTCGAAATATCACATTGCAATTGAAGAAATAGAATGTGTCCCGCTTCTCTGGAGTTGCTTCAATACATAAAACTTGGATCCCTCGAATGGTGATTTCTTCTTATTTAAAGAGGAAATCCCTTCGATACAATAATTACAATGCATATATGAGTCCTATCCTTAGTCAGATCTACTTTATAAACCAGCACAGGATGTCCTAGTCTCATGCAACAGAATGCTATTACAGGAGATAAAATGAGGTATTGTTGTTACGACTGGTGTAACAGCTTCTTCCCGTTGTTGCTGATGGTGTTTCAGCATCGCAATTCGCGGGCTGTTTCAGCCACATGAATTGCGCTCTGACTATGTCAGCATTCTTGTGTAGGATTGACAGTTATAGCTGTTGACCATTGACTGTAACGGCTTCCTTTGTGTTTCAGCATCGTCGGTCCTGGCAGTTTCCTCTGTGTTTCAGCATCTGCAACTCTGGACTGTGTAACAGCTCTGTGTTTCAGCATCTGCGATCTTGGGCTATAAGGCAGCTCTGTGTTTCAGCATCTGCAACCTCGGACTGTATAGCAGCTCTGTGTTTCAGCATCAGTCTTGTGTTTCAGCAACTGCGACCTCAGACTGTATAGCAGCTCCGTGTTTCAGCAACAGCGACCTTGGACAGTTTTGTGTTTCAACAATAGGCCTCAAGTGCTAATCTGCAGTTTTGAACACTTATGCATTTCTAATCAATGGTTAAGTACGAGAGTGATGTAAAATATTATGCAAAACAGATTAAACGTATAGTCATGAGAAGGGACGTTGTATACCTTTGGGATGATCAGATAAAGTGATAATATGAGTCTAAATATGGGTGATCAAGAGTATAATAGTGGCAAAAAGAATAGGCAAAAAGGTACATTGTGTGGTCCTAACAGCTGCCATGATGCCTATGTCGTGCCTATAACGACATGAGAAAGACACTTGAAACACCTAAAACATCTGATTTGGAAGAGGAGAAATGAGTCAACAGGCTTGCAAACCTTTTGCCATCTGAAAGCACCTCAAAAACTGAGTTTTTGGAGAGGACCGCTCCCCCTTAAACTATCTCGGAGCATTGGCGCTCCCCCTTACACTGTCAGGGAGCGTTATAACGCTCCCTTGGCCCTTTTGAGGGAGCGCTATAGATTTTGAGAGCGTTGGCACCCCCTAAATATTACTAGGAAGCGCTACAACGCTCTGATGGCCCTTTTGAGGGAGCACTACCTATTCTGGGCAGGTGTTAAGCTGTTGAGATGAATGGGGGAAGCATCTTTTCATTCTTGGAAGGTAGTTGGATTCGAATCCCTAGTCCAACCATGATCCTAGGGCAGATCCTCAACTGAAGGAGGCAAATCCTCAACTTCCCCAAGGATATCTCAAGTGGTTAAAGCCTCTCCAAGGCTATATAAGCAAGCTTTCTAATGGTGAAAGAGGACTGAAAATGGAGAATTACACCAAACTTATGATCTCATAAGTGGTGATGGAACAGAGCTGATTGGGGGAAGAATTGCTGATATGAAACTTATGATCTTGGAGGAAACACACAGTTAGTCAAAGGAGAGTGATCAGTGAAGCTGTCGTTGTCTAGGTTGTGGATCTTTCAGGCAAGGGTTAGACGAAGGGGACTTGACGAAGCTGTCGCATTCGCATCTACGATTGTAAGTACTGTTGTCGTTATTCTCATTAATATGACACGCTTGGCATGTTTCTTTCTAGTTTGTGTCTAATGTCACATGAACTTATCATTAGTTGATAGATCTGTTTTCAAGCTAATATCAATAGAGTAGGAAGTGGTTGTATCTTGTTTGTTTGCAGAACTCAGTGAGGAGTAAAGGATTGGAGCGCAACTCGAAGCGTGCAGGGACAAACGTCGATAACAAGGTACTTATGTCATCCTTCCTTCTCATGTGTTAGTTTAGATAGATTTGAAAGGAAGTCAGTGTCCACGTTAAGCATTTTCTGTCTAGAGTTAGGGTCAAGCTCTTAGAGGCGATCTACCTGTCCGCAGGAAGATTTTCCTACAACACAGCTATCTTCAGGACAGAAGAGAATTGCTTCGACTGGAAACAGACCTTCAAAGATGACTGTTTCTCAAGTGTTTGATAAAGGGATAACTAGAGGTCCTTGGATCGAATCTCGGCCTGCGTTCCTTGTGGTCGAAAAATCTTTCTGTCGATTTACATAGTAACAATTCCTCCAGATTTAATGCGTAAGCATGAAACTTAGTCCAGAAATAACATCTATGCGTGACCATGAATATGGATCCGGCCGGAAATAAATTCAATGCCAAGAATTATGACCAAAAAAAAAAGCAATCTTTGACTCCATGGGGCTGCAGGAGAACCTTTTAAGAGGAATTTTGATGTTGGATCGCACGCACACAGAATATAACAGTGATAATAATTTATTCGCCAGAAATTACTCAGAAATTACACAACGTTTTGCTCAGGAATTACTTTGCCAGAAATTTATTCGCCAGAAACTAATTTGTTAATTTTTAGGATTTACAATTTGTAAAATTAGTTTGTCTGAGTCTAATGACTGAAATCTAAAAGTAAAAACAATTTCTTTTCCATTTTTTTTTTTTAAAAATTGAACAATAATTCACTGATTTACTGGCAGAGTATGCACCGACTTTCCTTGGTCTGTAATGCTGGGATCTCTTCCTCAGATCAGATAATATCTTCTTCATTTCAGCAGCATTACTGGAGCTATGATACCACAATAATGGCTGAAGTGTCCTCAGACACACACTTTTATTAATAGGAAAAGAAATTACATAAGAAACTTTGCAAGAGTTTACACCCGAACAACTCAATACTCTAGCAATGAGCTATATATAAGCTAAATGTCCTAACAAACTCAACATATGGATCACTTATTAAATAAACAAGTGTCCATTTACAATAAATGTTATCTTAACAATCTTAAAACAATACTCATATTTTAGAGCCTAAGATACGACACCTCTCTAGAGTCATATCTTTTACAACAATAATTTATTTCTAAAAGTCTACATTTATTAATCAAATATTCTAGATTATTAATTTAATATTCTAAATTAATAATCATTTTATTCTAACTTTATAACCTATGATATTTGTATTTTGGATTATCTAACATGTTATGATTTATTCAGAATTAACATGTCGGATTCTCATTCCAATTTGGTGTATAGTTTGGATATAAGCTTAAAACTAAACTATTGTTATTAATTCAATCTGTGATCAAATTAAAAATATCTAGTGTTTCCATTACGCCCACTCCCTAGCATTGACCGAGTCATACATCAAATCTATATAACGAGAGTCCTTATGGGAAACAAACATAAAATGGTAGGAAATTTTCGAAGCTGATTCATGCAGACCTGAGAAAATGTATCGCATACAAACTTGTTGGATAGTTCTAGGGTTTGATTTTAGCTATTTGGGTACTAGTCGAGTTGAAGTCAATTTGCCGAGAGATAATGGAGCAAGAGAATTGGATAAGGTGACCCATCTTGTTGGGTAGATGAAAGTTGGTTTCGACCATTATGTTGGTCGTGTGACTGTGAATGGAAGGGCTCTCTTTTATTCGTTCTATGAAGCTTCTTCACAAAAAGGTGACCCATATTGCTGGGCAACCTATGGATCAATGGAGGTACTTGTCCTCGTTTTCAATATTTCTTTAGCTTCCATGATTGTATTATTCCCTTATCCCTACAAATTCATAGATAAATTGTTGTGTTGGCATGTCATATAACTACTCTTTCTCATCGAGGACAGGTGAGTGATCGATAAATCGTTGCATTGGTATGTCATATAGCTTATGTTTCTCAGCGAGGACAGGCGAGGTTGGTGAAGGTCAAAGTTAAGTTAGAAATAAATCTAGAGTATGAGATCTCTTTGTTTGTGGGACAAGGGAACCCCTTGGCCATACTAAAGTCTATGGATATGTACATACCCTATCCCCTCTAGATTTTAGCTTGTGACCTCCTAGAAAAATACATGATCTTAACCATTAAACCTAAGATATTTAATTTTTTTATGTAAAAATGTAAAAATATATATGAATTCAAATATATGTACTTTTAAAATCCTCACTAAATACTTGGGAGGAGAATTGGAGTATAGGTACTTTTAAAATCCTTCCTATTATGTTTATATTTACTGAGAAAAAAATATAATAGAAATGAATACTTGAGTCAAAGGATATCTTGGTAAGTGATGAGGTTGTTAAAATATAATAGTTGTTTTCAATATTTCATATTAGATTTTCATTATAATTGATTTGATTCACTCAAATGATATATGTTTAAAATGGAAAAAGTTAAGAATGAAATTTAAATAAATTATATGAAGGCCCTCATAGTTTTGAGTCATTAAGAAAATTGGGATTGTGCACGCCATCACCTACCCTTCTTTATTTTTCTTCAGTAGAAAAAATATAATCGCATATAGGAAACTTGCAAATACTCATAATTTGTTGTGCAGCATAAACTTAAATTAACCGATTTAATTGGCACAAAATTTAGAATAGAGAGACAACAACAATCATACAATTAAACTCATTGATTTCATGTGGTAAAACCCTATGCAGGGAAACATACACGTGACAATGATATCCAGTTTATTATTGTTCAAGGAAGATATTACATCAGCCAGACTAGGCTTACACTCACACTCAACCTCTCCAGACACACTTGCCTCTATGGGTGTACATTGATTTATAGTAGCTCTCACACAGTTTATAAAATTTATTACATCTATGTGGATCTAACAAATAGGTGAATTGTTTCAACAAGAAACTGATATAAACGAGCCACTAAATCTGCTACAATCAACAAAATCATGGAAAATCGTCGACATATCTGAACATAATTCACATTAACTAAATTGAAATATTTATTTAACATCTATATCCTCATAAGATAAATGGTAGCATGATTATGGTTTTAATGCACAAAATACTAAATGATGCATAAAACCTAAAATTTACAATCTCTAAAAGAATCCCTAGAAAAAATCTAATTGGAAATATCGCACTTCATAATCCCTACCAAACTAGAATATTTATTTAAAAATGGTAGAATGATTATGATTTGAATGCACAAAATACCCATAAGATAAATGGTAGAATGATTATAATTTGGATACACAATGTACTAATTGATGCATAAAGCCTAAAATTCACAATGTCACAAAGAATCCCTTGAAAAAATCGAATTGCAAATATGGGACTTGTATAATCCATACCAGATCAATGATCATTTAGAGAGGAATTTGAAAGGCAGTTCCAAGAAGAGTTTTTTTGGACCCTCATGTTAAGGCTCTCTTCAAATTATAACAATTCTTATAAATACCATGTTTATTGTGCCTCCTCATATTTGTATGGTAAGTCAAGTTTCAACTTTTCTGAAGGAGGAGCGCTCTAAAGTACACATAGAAATTTCTATGTCGTCAAATTCCTTTGTTTTACTCCTATATAGCGAATATTGACAAGTGGGAGTCTTAAACATAGTGGTATCTTATATCTAGCTAATTCATCCATTGCATTACATAGAAAAATCCATATAACTTTAAGTTCACTAGCAAAAATAGAGGAGAATTTAACCATTGGAATATGCACATAGTAATCCAATGAAAAAATAGTCATTACCTTAGGAACTATTTCTTACTGGAAGAGACATCATGCCACTTATAACCACTCAAGATGAGGAAGCCTCTTAGGTGGGATCATAAACCCTCTCTTTTTTCATTTCAAGCAATGACCAAATTTGGTTCTACGATTTTTTCAAGGCTTTGAAACTCCCCTCTATATCAAGAAACCTTTGTGCAAAGAAATTGTGATCTTCCCCGCCAAAACTTGAATCCAATGCTAATCCAATCACAATTCTTCTCCACTTCATTTGTAGTCCAACAACCGCAAAGGAAATCTCTTGAAACAAGACCCCATTCACCTTTAGATAATATATCGTGGATACTTTAATAGTTATAATTTTGGGGCAGTCTATTCTTAAAACCTTTGGTCCATCATATACCATTATTTCTAAAAGTAAAATATTGGGAGCCGAGATGGATGGCTTCTGGGGGCCAGTGCAGTGACTTATTGGAATCATGAGTCAATTATACGTTTTGGAACGAGCAAGTAATGAGATTCGAACATTTAGAACATCTCATTACTTAATCTTTCCAAGAAATATAATTGACACATATCTCTTTATCCTTGTTTACTTATCATTTCCATATTTTGAAAACACTTGAAATAAATCACAACACTGACCTGTAAAATCCAAAAATCTCATCTCCCAACATTTTACTTTTAGAAATAATGGTATATCATGGAACAAAGGTTGTAAAAATCTACTGCCACAAAATTAGAACTATTTGGGTATCCGTGATAAGTGATCAAAAGGTGAATGGGGTCTTGTTTCACAAGATTTCCTTTGTGGTTGTTGGACTACAAGTGCAATGCGGAAGAAAACTAATTGGATGAGATTTTTGGTGGGAAAGATTACAATTTCAAGGAACAAAGGTTTCTTGAGATGATGGGGAGTTTCAAAGCCTTGAAAATTTTGGAGATCCACATTTGGTTGTTTCTTGAAAGGGAAAAAGAGATGGTTGCTCCTCTTATCACTTTGCTTTAGACGCTTCCTTATCTTCATTGTGTCATTATAAGTGGCATGTCTCCTATAGTATGAAATAGTTTTTAAGGAAATGATTATTATTTCTTCACGACGATCTACTAGAAAATCCTAAATGATGTTCTCACCACTGCCTTTGAAAATCATGTCAAATGATCATTGAACTAGCACGTATTATGCAAGTTCCATATTTGGAATCATATTTTTGCAAGGAATTCTTTTTTGACATTGTAAATTTTAGGTTTTATGCATCAACTACTATTTTGAGCTTTCAAACCATAATCATTCTACCATTTATCTTATGAGGATATAGATGTTAAATAAATATTTGAGTTTGATTAAGGTGAATTATAAGGATAAACATGTCCACTTTTGAGGGAACTGAACCCATATGTGGAGGATAACAAACATGCTACCCAACCACCTAAGCAATGAATCTGGGCCTACACAATCCTTATTTTGTTAGTGACTCATGAATATCAAAACATGAAATAATCAAAATTTTATGGTGTGGGACATGCTTTGCTCATTTTTTATCGGAGTCATGCTCTTATTCTTTTCAAGGCATTTTGTTAGGGACATCTCTTCCAAATACAGGATAAAGCAATGTTGTGAGGATAAAGCAATGTTGTGATGGAATCAAAGAAGATGATATTCCTCCTTGACGACAAGAGAGGTTTCTTCTTATCAGTTATAAAAATTTATTATTGATAATAAATGCATAAAGTTGCATGATTGTCGTTCAGCCCCTCAATTGAGCTGGTCATTTAATAAAATTCATCTTTTCTGGAATTCACCTTAAATTGACTAGTTTTCACAAAAAGGTATAGCCAATTGTTGTTATGTTTTTATCCATCTATATTCATAATAATAATTATTATTTAATTTTAAAGTAACACTTAAGTCAAACATCAAATACGAGTATGAGATCTCCTTATTTGTGGGACAAGGGAACCCCTTCAAACAACCTAATAATAATAACCTAATTTTAAGGTTAGAGTTAATTTAGAAATCAAATTGGAGTGTGGGATCTCCTAGCGTGTGGGACAAGGGACCCACTTAGTGATGCTAAAGTCTATAGATATGTACATACCCTATCCACTCTAGGTTTTAACTTCTGACCTCCTAGGAAAACACATGTTCTTTACCATTAAACTTAAGATATTTAAATTCTTTATATAAAAATGTAAAAATATATATGAATTCAAATATATCTACTTTGAAAATCCTCACTAAATACTTGGGAGGAAAATTGGAGTATATGTCCTTTAAAATCCTTCCTAATATGTTTATATTATGTGAGAAAAAAATATAATAGAAATGAATTTGGAGTCAATGGAGATCTTGGTAAGTGATGAGGTCGTTAAAATATTTTTTTTTTCATTATTTTATATTCTGTTTTTATTGCAATTAATTTGATTCACTTAAATGGTCTATGTTTGTATGGTTAAAATGAAATTGTATATGTTTAAAATAACAAAAAATGAGATTAAAATTTAAAATTAAATTATATAAATCAAATTAAATTAATATTTAAATTAATTAATTAATAATTAAAGTTTAAAACATATATTAAAAATAATCATAAGATTATTAAATATCTATAATTATAATTATAATAATTAAATAATAAAAAGAAAAAATATATTTATATTTTTTAAACGTAAATTTATAATAAAGTTGAAATAAAGTTAATACAATGTTATGTCAAAGTTGTACATGCATAATTGAAAAGTAAATTTGGAATTAAAAGGTAGATTTTTAGCTTTTTATTTTTTGAATAGTACATCATAGAAGTTGTATATTTATATTGTTCTTAAAACATAGATGTATAACAAAGTTAATATAAGATTAAGACAATGTTATATTCAAGCTATAAGATCAGATTTTCATTATTTTTTATAATAAAGATGATGTAAGGTTAAGATAATGTTATGTTTAAGCTTTAAGATTAAATTTTCAAAAAAAATTGGAATAATATATATAATTCAAAACTATATTTCATTTTTTTGGAAATAATATATATAATTGATCACTATATTTTCATTTTTGAGGGACTAATATAACATGTGATTAAAAAAAGAGTACATATTATATAATTTATTTAACAAAATTAGCATATCCATCATAATAAGATGTGTAATATTGTATTTGAAATATTTAGTAGTTATATGTTAAAGAAAAATAAATAATGAAATCACTTACAGATAAGTAAATGAAATGATTTAAAAATTGTATAATTGATATAATAATATCATTAAAAAACAATTCTTTATAACAAAATGATATGGGAAAAAAAAGTACCAATTAATAATTAGATTCAACTACTAATAACACCAACACTATTACATTACCAGGCATATATATAATGAAATATGCAAAATTAATACTACCAATTACAAGTGTTTTGGATAGTCTCTTCAAATTTGATTAATACAATATTATACAAGATACAAATAGAAAAACAAGGATGGGATGATTCATTATGATAATTGATCCGACATTATGGTATTATTTTACTTACAAATTCACTAAAAAAATTTAAATTATATAAACTTGAATACATTTATAAAAATATTGTCCAATATTTATGGCTAGTATTTTAAGAAAAATAAAAATTCAACAAGATTTTTACTATCATATAATATAAATAGGGATCAATTTTTTACTATCATATAAGATAAATAGGGATCCTAAAAATTTTCCCTTCTTTAGTGTACATGCCTCAAAAACATATGTATCTAACTTTTGGTGATTTCTTGCACATGCGGCTCATTTACCTTTTGGGTGTGCCTATATGTGGTTCTTATACACTTTAATAATATGTACTAGGTCTATGAAAACTTGGTGCAACATGTGTGCTTATTTAATTCAATCTTATACACTTTAATAATGTGTGCCTAGGTTTATGAACATTTGGTGCAACCATTATGGTTACTTAATTCATAGACTCTTGGTACACTTATGATTCAGCTTTGTACCCGTATTAAGATAATATTTGGATTAAATTTTTGTCATAAGAAACACCTCAAGTCATATACTTAATCGATCTCTAACTTTAAAAATGAGTCAATCATTACTGAAACAAAACATCATTGTCTAAGATCCATCTAAGCCATGGACCTCTCAAGTGTCAAGAGGGATCAAATATTTATACGTGTAAAACTTGAGAAAGTGTTTGTAGCTCAATACATTTGGTCCCTCTCGATGCTTGATAGATCCATGGTTAATATGGATCTAGGCTATTTTGTATTATAAATTGTCTTTTAATACTAAATTAGAACTATAAAATAATCGAATAAAAACATATGACCAAAGTTATATTTCATTCTAGTTTTAAATAAATAACAAATAAATAAAAATCATACAATTTTATAAAATGCACTTAAACAACATTCAAGTCATTGATCAAATCCCGCTAATGATATTAGATATCAGGGTTTCATTTTGTAAGGAATCCAAGATTCAAAACTAGCGGTATTTGGAAGGAGACACCCAACAAAATACATCCACATTAAGGGTCGTTGTGGCCCAGGCTGGGTGCAATCCCCAGGTGTTTTTGACGGCTTAGATTCCCCCGGGTCATGATTTCTTATACCACAAAATAGTCCCACATGGAACAGACGCGCTAGAAAACAAAAAAAATGCATTCAAATCATCGATCTTTCTATGTTAATATTATTTTTGGAATGTTATCCACATAATTCTTTGTTTTCCTACATCACTATTACCCTTCCTGCTAGAACTCTTTATTTTTCCCTTCCTTGTCTTATTAACATATTCTCTATTAATGCCCCCCCCCCCCTCCTACCCTCTATAACCCAGGGTGGGAGGGGGGGGAATTAATAAAGAATATGTATTTAGGAGGGGGGGGAATTAATAAAGAATATGTATTAACATATTCTCTATTAATGCCCCCCCCCTCGCACCCTCTATAGAGAACCTAGGGTCGGAGGGGGGAATTAGTAGAGAATATGTATTAGGAGGGGGGTGGGGGCATTAATAGAGAATATGTATTAACATATTCTTTATTAATGCCTCCCCCTCCCACCCTCTATAGAGACATATTCTCTATTAATGCCCCCCACTCCCAGCCTCTAATATAGTCATCAATTATATATATTATTCCAAAAAAAATGAAATCTAGTTTTAAATTATATATATTATTCCAAAAAAAAAATGAAAATCTGGAGCTTGAACATAACATTGTATTA
>JASDQU010101121.1:311104-342754 GCA_032191745.1 Picea mariana | reverse complement strand
TACATAATTTATTTAACAAAATTAGCATATCCATCATAATGAGATGTGTAATATTTTATTTGAAATATTTAGTAGTTACATGTTAAAGAAAAATAAATAATGAAGTTACTCACATAAACAAATGAAATAATTTAAAAATTGTATAATTGATATAATAATCTCATTAAAAAACAATTCTTTATAACAAAATGATATGAGAAAAGTGAGTAACAATTAATAATTAGAGTCAACTACTAATAACACCAACACTATTACATTACAAAGGCATATACATAATGAAATATGCAAAATTAATACTACCAATTACAAGTGTTTTGGATAGAGTCTCCTCAAATTTGATTAATACAATATTATACAAGATACAAATAGAGAAAGAAGGATGGGATGATTCATTATGATAATTGATCCTACATTATGGTATTATTTTACTTACAAATTTACTATTTTTTTTAAATTATAAAAAATTTATATAAATTTGAATATATTATAAAAATATTGTCCAATATTTATGGCTAGTATTTTGTAATGTCCCCCACCTCTTAAAGAAGAGGTTTGGAAGACGTAGTGGTCTAGGTGTCCCCACTAGGCCATAGTCTCACACTGAGGGGAAAGGTCAACTAGACTAAAGTTATATTTTTTTAAGGACTTGAGAAAGAAATAGGTTAAAAGGAGTAAAAGATAACTCAACAGAAGAATAGAAGTTAACCCTGGAAATTAACCTAACTCAACAGAGAATTAGAAGGAAAAGTATAAGTAAGAGGCTGGGGAGCACCTATCAGGCATGCTGATTTTGGTACATTTCTTGTTAGTGCTCTTGAGCATTCAGTTTGGGGGTTTGTTGTACAAACCCTTGTGAGCAACTCAGTGGTGAAATATCCACTCACCTTGTTCCACAGCTTGGTCTCGGGGATGAAATATTCCTCCACACCATTCTACTTTCATCATATCTCCTTCTAGAGATTCAGAAGACATCAAGGCTGTACTGTTGGGGAATTTCCAGCAAGGGCACACCATACCATTGAGGAGGGTTCGATTGAGCTATTTAGGAGGGCGCAACTCTCTTAGAAGATTCCGCAGTTGGAGAGGTTTGCCTTGGATGTTGGGTTTGAAACTTCAGGAAGAGGATCCCACTGCCCTGATCTATTACTTGACCGAGTTTGGGCTCATTTGGAGCATTCTTCCATCAGGGTCAAAAAATCGATGGCTTCAGTCTCCACTTGGAGCGCGGCACTCTCTAGTTGGAGGGTTTGACATTCACATCTGCTTGGTACTAGTATCCATTACTTATCTAGCCTTTAGAGGCTTCTTTTGTATTGTCGGGAGCATTTTGTAGCAGCCCATATATGTTGTTTGTATGGCCATCTGAGGTTTATGCCAGATCGGCCATCTATTGTATTGATCCTACATTGCTTATAATAAAAGGGTCATATCTTCGCTTGTGCTTCTATATCTTGAATGTATGATTATCTTCATGTGTTGAATGAATCTTGTATGCACTTAATAACTCAATAAACACCTGCACATCGACAAACCAGTGGTAGTTAGTGACTCCAAATCAGAATTTGTCTTGGGATCATTACATATTTTAAGAATAATAAAGATTCAACAAGATTTTTACTATCATATAACATAAATAGGGATCAATTTTTGACTATGATATAAGATAAATAGGGATCCTAAAAAATTTCCCTTCTTTAGTGTAAATGCCTCAAAAACATATGTATCTAACTTTTGGTGGTTTCTTGCACATGAGATACATTTACCTTTTGGGTGTGCCTATATGTGGTTCTTATACACTTTACTAATATATAGTAGGTTTATGAACACTTGGTGCAACAAGTGTACTTATTTAATTCAATCGTATACACTTTAATAATGTGTGTGTAAGTTTATGAACATTTGGTGCAACCATTGTGCTTACTTAATTCATAGACTCTTTGTACACTTACATTAAGCTTTGTACCCATACTAAGATAATATTTGGATTAAATATTTGTCATAAGAAACACCTCAAGTGATATACTTAATCGATCTCTAACTTTAAAAATGAATCAATGCATTACTGAAACAAGACATCATTGTCTAAGATCCATCTAAGTCATGGACCTCTCAAGTGTCAAGAGGGATCAAATATTTATACATGCAAAACTTGAGAAAATGTTTGTAGCTCAAGACATTTGGTCCCTCTCGGTGCTTGATAGATCCATGGTTAATATGGATCTAGGCTAGTTTATATTATAAATTGTCTTTTAATACTAAATTAGAACTATAAAATAATCGAATAAAAACATATGAGAAAAGTTATATTTCATTTTAGTTTTAAATAAATAACAAATAATTAAAAATCATACAATTTTATAAAATGCACTTAAACAACATTCAAGTCACCGATCAAATCCCACTAACAATATTAGATATCAAGGGTTTCATTTTGTAAGGAAGCCAAGATTCGAAACTAGAGGTATTTGGAAGGAGACACAAAAAAAAATACATCCACATTAAGGGTCGATGTAGCCCAGGTTGGGTGTGATCCGAGGTGTTTTTGACAGCTTAGAGTCCCTCGGGTCGTGGTTTCTTATACCACAGACTAGTCCCACATGGAACAGATGCGCTAGAAGACAAAAAAAATGCATTCAAATCATCGTCCTTTCTATGTTAATATTCTTATTCGAATTCTATCCACATAATTCTTTGTTTTCCTACATCATTGTTACCCTTCCTGCTAGAACTCTTTATTTTTCGCTTCCTTGTCTTACTGACAAGAGCCAAGTTCTCATCACTACTTCCCTGCTCACTGCTCTTGACTCCTCTCGAGTCTATTCCTAGATGCAATCATCTCAAAGCCTCTACCAATATGGGACATGTTACCGACCATCGACTCATGTGACAAATGTTTCCCAAAAATTGGGAATACCATTCAATGCCACATTCACAGGATCTACATCCCTTTTTTTTGTCCCCTATGGCTACAAGTTGATCCTGCACTTGTGTGATCCTCAAGAAATGTTTGGTAACATTGTCATATCTATACATCTACATCGATCTAAATATATTTCTTAAGACATTATTCCTATTCATGTTAGTGCTCTGGAATAAACCTACCAAGGCATCAAAGATGTATTTGGACATATTCTTCTCAGGTAGGTGAGGAATTAAATAATCCTTCATTGAATCCATGATAACCCTCTCGGATTTTATCTCCTTCTTATGAAATTCCAGATATGTCGGTCGAAAAAATATTTTTTCCACTAACTCCCAAAGGTCATACTCCTTTAACACCAAAGTAACTCTTGCTTTACAATATAGGAAGTTGTATTCTCCATCCATCTATCTTCAACTCTCATAGGTGTTGATTCCATCCCTTAGACCTGATAAACTGCCTTGGAAATAACTTGCTACTGAAACGTCCCATGTACTAACATGTACGAACTTGTACACACCTATACCTAATGAAACCTACATATGTATGTGAGTTCCCTTACTGAAACCTGCATATGTAGTCTTATATTCCTACTACAACCCACGTATACATGATTGTCACCAAGGAAACCCACATATGTATGTGTATGTTCCTTGTGCAACCTACGTACAACTCCGTAAAATTGGAAAACCCTAGTTCTTCCTCAGTACAATTGTTTCCCCAAAATTTGTCCTTTGATTTATTCCTCCTATTTATGGATCTGCTAAGATCTCCTACATATTTGATAGATATTTTATCCCCTACTATGGATTTGAGATATGGATTCCTCTCAAGGAATGTGCTTTGATACCATGTTAAAATCATTACTCTCATACCTATATATCTTATTGTCTAGGGATTTCCTTAGTGCAAATCAAGTTAGTAGCTCACAAAAAAAAATACATTATTGGAATATTCAACTCAAATAAAGATAGTGTAATCAATACTAGAAACAAAATCATGCACACATAGGCATAAATATTTTTGTGTACATACCCCTAGAACTTGGAGGGAAAACCACCAGTACTGAGATGGTTTTATTATGATAAAAACAAGGCTCTCGTAATAGGGATAATTTCCCACTGGGATAAATACTACAAACAAAATTAGAAAAATATGATTTATTGTATGACCCAAATATGGCACGCTTTTGGAGGTGTACGCACCTTTCCTTAATAAAACCCACATATACATGTATGTCTCCACTAAAACTCACGTACACAACATCGAGGATTGTACAACAAACTTCGTACAGCTTGACCCTTTCTTGTTTCTTCGCTCTGTTGAAACCCACTTGTAGCTACCTTTGTTCTCTCTTCTCCTCGAATTGATCTATAGAAGGAAGTCATTATCCACCTATCCAAGATCTCCTTGAATCAGATTCCTTCCTAATCCAATCGTGTCTCACAAACATTTGTATTCCTCCTTCACCCTATCCTTTCTTTTATAATATGATTTATGACATAACCCTAATCTCCAAAGTGGTTGATGGTTGAGATTGTGTTGAATATTTGCAAATTTGGGAAATTCATTCTCCATAAGAAAGTACAAAAAGACCCATCTACACCATTACAAAATCCCCAAGAAGATAAGTCGACCCCACCAATAATAGAAAGAAAATAATAAAGTAATTTGAAGACCCGAAATAAGAAGTCGGCCCTAGAAAGGATCCCAGATTAGTATAAATACATTATTGAATCATTTCATTTGCACAGTCAAACAACTCCTTTTGCAGTGCGCACAAGGCAGTTGCAGCTGCAATTTTTAGTAACTTCACTATTTATGGGGTTTTGGTATCTTGATGAGTGTGACACACTTGGGGAAGGATATTCTCGGTTGTTGTTGGTCATATTATTGAGGTGTTAGGTATTGGTGATACTAGACTTGAGGAGGATATTCTCTGTATGGTATTTTGGCTATTGGTGCTGATGTACTTGTAATATCTAGGACTGAATTATTCTATAGAAAGTTTGTTGGGTTTTATCCCAAGGTTGGGTTTCCTAGGATAAACTCTTGTGTTCTTGTGTTGTGCTCTTGTGTCTATTGTGCAGGGCTAATATTTCCAAATCTTGTTCTTTCCACTTTATTGTTATAGTTGAGATTTTCAGTGTATAGTTATTCTATGATAATTGTTGTATGAAAGTGAATCTTGTTATTAATCATAAGGAAATAACTATCATATATAATAATAATAAAATGTCAACATGGTATCAGAGATAGTTGAAATATTTCCACTGCATAGTTTATGTTTGCAGCTACAATTTTCCACTACATAGAATTGAATTTGCCAAGCTTGTTGAGAAAATTATTGGAAGATGTTGAGTTTAATTTTACCATAGATCATCTTTCCCTGGCCTAGCACACCCCCTAATGGTCTCATATTGTATCTTGGTGAAAGTCTATATTTCACCTAAAACCCACTACTGCAGTTGCAACAACTTTCTTTGTGAAGCTCGATGAGAATTTATTGCGCTGAGTTGAGGAAAAGGTTTTGTATAGAGAAACTCTCCTTTCCCCAGTTCACCTATTGCACTTCTCAGTTTGGATTTCTGTCAAACTTGAAATGTTAGGGTTTATTGACATTTTCCTGGACGTTGAACTTTCTCCTATCTTGACTTTGTGATTTATTCATGTATTGATGGTGTCCAATTTCAGATTAGAAGACAAGATGGATGGTGTTACAAATTTCATAGGTATGAACTTATATATGTTTCCAAGTTATATCATTCAATAGAGTATGAGGGTGTTTGCAGGGGATGTAAAAGAGACATTTTCTAAATAATGACCCACGGGGATCATTAGATCTAGTGCATTCATAGGAATATTGCACCCTCCCTAGAAATTAAGACTCCAGGTTTTCATATCAGGTTTGATGTTTTTATATTACTGCATCTTAAATAAATATTGTAACTGGGCCAACAATATTTAGAGTTCTATTACTGTTGAGTACTTTCTTCTATAAAATGTTTAGTGACACTTGAATATTCTTGGTATAATAATAATTATGTAAATTTTCATTGTTTAGTATTGATGTTGCACTGGTTTTCAAGATAGAATTGATCTCCTCTAGTATATGTTCTTGGTTGTTGTCTTTTTCCCAGGAAGGTTACCTTGTAAATTCCATGAAGATGTTCTTGTTTTGTTCCAAGTAGGTTACCATGAAGGAATGATTGGTAGAAACACTAGAGAAGTTTTATTCATGCTAGAGAAAGAGATATAGTGACGATTGTTCATGTTCCTATTTTTTCTTGTTCTTGTTTCTATTTCCTATTCATAAGAATATTGTTCTTTTATGTTATTTTCCCTTGTTATTTCTCTTGTTCTAGGCAGGTCACAGGTGGTAGCTCTAAGAGGGAGCTATAGTGATGGTTGTAGTAGGAAATAGATTAGATGGTCTCTATTTTAATACATGGAGCAGACTATCTAGACATAGAGTTTTGTACATGACCGTATACATCCATGTACCAAAGGTGAAGAGGACGAACTTATAACCTTATGGAAAGAAGGATACCTTTTTGGGATACAAAGTATTTCACGTGGAGATTGATTGTGAAGAGAAGAAGGCTTTGATGATGACCATATAGATACCTATAGTTCATTTTTTCACTCTCGATATCATCAAGAAGAGTCAATAGACCCAACTAGGTTAGTGGATCTACCTAGAGATGTTGTGGTTACTAGGAAGTGGCCAACATGCTTTCATAATACCTTGTAGGATGTAGTATGGCATGCATCTCTCTGTGATACTTTCAAGGAGAGAAAAATAACTCAGATATACTCGAGTTACATGGAGTCACATCATGATTACAAAACTTCCAATTATGGGGAGGATCATGTGGCTCCATAAGTGGTGGGGCAGGTGGCCCCACCAATTACTAGCTTAGAGGGAGTAAGCCCTTAGGATAGAGTAGAGAGGAGAAATCTCCCAGGAAATTTCATTGGAGATCAAACTTCAATGGATATTAGAAGAAAGCTTGAAGGGATATCACAAACTTGGTGGGACACTCAATTGGAACAGTATGAATTGATCGTGGAGCTTAGTACACCACATTCTCTGATAAATGGAAATATTGATTCTTGGGACACGTTCTGTAATGCCTTGTAGAAATGCTTCTACCCCTGAGGCTATCTCCAAAATCTTCTCTCCAAATGGTTACAACTCTTCCATCTTTCCACTTAGTTAGTACAAGGATAAATTGCATCTTCGGCAAGTTTCACATCTAGCTCCATAACAACAATCCCAACAAGGTATTAATCATCAAATTTAATTCTGGTCTTTTGTTGCATTTTCCTTGCGAAGTTGATATTTTTGGAAGCTCCTCTCTGGACAAGGCGTTCTTACGGGCCTTGGCCATAGAACATAAGGTATTTCCTAACATATGATATTATCCAAATCGAACCCAAGCTGACAACCCACCTCCTTCTCATCCTCAACCTTATCCTTCTTTCTCGTCAATGACCAAAAATGCAGTTTGGTGTAATTTTCACAAGACCAACTCCCATGACTTTGTTGACTATTGAGGCATTAAAAATATCTGCCCCCATCAGAACTTGTTTGCATAGGTCACACCCACTGAGTTTCCTGAACAAAAATAAGTCATCTCTCTCACCAACCCCACCAAATCCGACCCATCCCTCATTCTCATGACTACGCCTAAACCAGTTTACACTAATGTTCCCCTCTTTATGCAAAACTTCCAAATTAAACATGAACTTACCACTCTCATTTTGGAAAATTGTAGCCAAAAGAATCTAGTCTCTCGAGACTTATTCCAACTGTTAGCACTTGGTAAATTTCCTAGAGGTTGAAACAGAAGAAATCTACAAAGGTAACATAATGGCGACTCCACTGGGGAAGAAATAAAAATTGATAATTTCACGTTTTCTTTCCCCTAAAAAGAACGTTCAAATTTGAGAAGAAAATAACGTTTAGAGGTTGATCAAACTTTGTACATATTATTTTCAGAATCACAAAATTTAATATATATATATATATATATATATATAACCAAAAAGAGTTATGGCTCCCAAGAAAGTTCATACTCGATCTCATCCAGACCCAGAACCCGCGATAGTGATAGATAACCCCGAACATTTTCTCAGGCGAAAGACCTTGGCTGCAGATTCAGTGAGTTATACTCCCCTTCATAAGTCTCTTTCCTTTTCAGGAAAACCAGTTATCTCTCAAAACCTTGACCTCGATACCTTTTCACAGCGAAGCCTAGTTAGAACACGGTCTGACAGTTTTGTGACTGGAATCGTCTTTGACCCAACTGTGTTGCAACCTCGAACTCCCGAAGTTCTGTCTCCCACGTCTAAACCACAACTCACTCCCTCAGTACTATCCAGTCCCTCTTCGTCCTCGTCTTCAGCCGCTACCTCGCCGACCATCCAGGTTGTCGTCCCACCTCCTCCACCCATCATGGCAGCTCGATATGCTTCTTTGGTGTTGGCTGCACCGCTACATGCCATGCCCCAATATTATCAAACAAGACTTCCACAGTTCGATGCAACAGGACCTTTAAACGCCCAACAACATGTTGACAAAATGAACGATTATTTTGACTTGCAAGAAGTTGATGAAGGTGACGTTCAAATGAGATTGTTTGCCCAAAGTTTGACAGGAGACGTCAAGAAATGGTTCAAAGATTTACCTACTGCCTTAGTCCCTGACCTTGTTGCGGTCCAAAGGATTTTTCTTGACAGATGGGAGGTAAAGAAAAACCCTCTCCAGATATTGTAAGAATACGAGACTATAAGAAGAAATCAAGGTGAGACGGTACAAGATTATTGCACCAGTTTCAATAATCTATACAATGTGATTCTAGCCGAAATCAAACCTCCACAGGGCCTGGCGTTGACAAAATTCCCTGATGGTTTTGATGCCGATATGTCATACCAATTAAGAGAAAGAAATTCTACCACCTTGGCAGACATGCAGAAAAGTGCTATAAGTGTGGAGGCCAATCTGTTGGCAAAAAGGGCACGGCAGAGGTCAGAAAGGAGAGTCACAATTAAAGAAGAACCTTCCACATCGACCACAGATTCCAAATTGGATTCTTTGACCAGAGCAGTGGAAATAATGATGGAAAGACTTACGGTGTCAGACAGAAATCCTCCAAGAGAAAATCCACCAGCTCCCCAGGTTCGAAACCCTAATTTAGGAGAAACCCTCCTCAAATCAGACAGAGAGACCCTAGGGATCAAAGAGAGCAGAGGGGTCCAGATCAACAGATCAGACCTCCTCTACAGGAAAACTATGCTGATGAAGGGGAGGAAGTTATTGAGGAATTGGAGGAAACTCATATCAATCTCATGGGCATTCACGACAACGAAGTTATTTTCCTTACCCAAGAAGAGCAGGAACCCTTTCTTCTCAATCAAACAAAAGTAAGTGAAGAAGTCGAAGATGCAGAACAACAGGCCTTTGAAAATGCTATTTTGGAGGTACACCGACAGTACAATCTGTGGAGTAAGAAGACAGAAGAGAGTTCTCCAAAAAAGACGACTGAAACAAAGAAGGTAGTTGAAACCAAGAAGACCCATGAGCCATCTGCCGAGAAGACTACTGCTGAGAAGATCCCTGAGAAGAGTAAGGCCGACACTTTCGTGAAGAAAAACATCACCATTTTTAAAAGGCCATCACAGCCCGAGGTTTCACCTATTAATCCACCGAGTACTTCTGAGCCAAAGAATATGGTGGACAAACCAGAACTGATGAGCCAAGGTAGAGATCCTACACCCTTTAGCCTTGAGGGGGAATTGGAAAAAATAAAAATCCCCATCCCACTTACAGAGTTGATGAACAGAGACGGGTATCGTTCATAGGTAATTAAAGCACTGGCCATTGAACCGAACATAGGCACAAAGGCCTTAACCATTGGATCAGTAAATCATTCAGACACTGTGAACCTAACTAATGATCATCCAGAACTTCTTTTCGGACCTGAAGTAGATGGTCGGGATGATACTGGTGAGGTCACTCCTTTTTACATCAGTCTAAACATACACGACTTGATCTTGCATAACGCTATGCTGGATTCGGGTGCCTCCCACAATTTGATGCCTAAAGCAGTAATGGAAAAACTGGGACTGGAGGTCACCAGACCATACAAGGATTTACACTCATTTGACTCCAACAAAGTTAAATGTATTGGTTCGATCAAAAACCTATGCATCACCTTGGTTCAGATTCCTGCGAAGAGCATGGTAATGGATGTGGTGGTTGCAAACATCTCGCCAAAGTATGGAATGTTGCTATCCCGGTCTTGGGGGGCGAAGCTGAAAGGAACCGTGCAGTTGGATATGTCTTATGCCACTATCCGAGTGTTTGGGCAATAGAGGAGGCTATACAGAGAAACATTGATGAAGTACATGGTCAGTAGCCAAGAAAAATCGCACAATTATCCCCTATACTCTGCACATTCCAATTTAGATTCGTTTATATTTTACAATGATGGTGACACGGGAGAACAAGATACTCAGCTGGTGGAAGACACATCTAGTCAAGATGAAGACCAAGAAAGCATTGAGGTAGAAAATATGAAGAACGTGATAACTGAAGAGTTACCCGCTGATTTCGGGAGCATGTATTTTGATGGAGCTGTGAGTAAAGAAGGAGTAGGAGCAGGAGTCTGGCTGCATAATCACAGAAATAGGTATTCGGAAAATCATTCTTACAAATTAAATTTCCAATGTACTAACAATATTGCTGAGTATGAAGCTTTGATGCTCGGTCTGAAGCTTTTGAAAAAAGTTGGTGCTAAGCAGATAATGGTAAGAGGTGACTCTGAATTGATAATCAAGCAAATCAAAGGTGAGTACGCTGCTAAACACCCACGTCTTAGAGCTTATAGGAATGTTGTTCTTGATGCCTTAAGGTGTTTTACTAAAGTTTACTTGCAGGTAATGCCGAGGGGACAGAATATTCTGGCCGACGGATTGGCTACGTCAGCAGCCACCTGTAAGATTCCTTTCCGCCCGACTCGCCCATATACTGTTGAGGTGAAATGCAGACCGACAGTTCCCGACAATATCAGGTACTGGAAAGTGTTTGGTAATGATGATCAGATTGAAGACTTTCTGCAATGTAAAAACGACTTTGAATGTACAAATATAGATTTAGAGAACGAAGATGAAAATGCAAATAATTCTGATTTTGAAATTGATAGTGTAAATACCATAGATTCAGGAGAATTAGGCGATGAATAATTGGATGCTGACGTTTTACAGTTGAAAAGCAATATTTTTCCTAGAGGTCTTGTTCCTTTAGAAGACTTATTTGACAGTAACGATGTAGCCAAAAAACCAAAAATAGAAACCCGTGGACAAGAGGTAGAAGACTGTAATATAGGGACTGAAGAGAAACCTAGGATGGTCAAACTGTCCAAATCATTACCCCCAGAACAAAAGCTCAAATGCATTGAGCTGTTCAAAGAATATTCTGATGTTTTTGCCTGGGGCTATGAAGATTTGAAAGACTATGATACCAGCATCATACAACACAAGATTCCAATAAAATAAGACCAAAAACCGTTTAGGCAGAAACTTAGGAGGATAAATCCCAAGTTGCTCCCTCTGATAGAAAAAGAAATCAAGAAAATGTACGATGCCAAGATCATAGTTCCGTTGCGTTTCTCCAAGTGGGTCTCTAATTTGGTCCCTACACGTAAGAAAACCATGGAAATTAGACTCTGCATAGATTTCTGAAATCTGAATAAAGTATCCCTGAAGGATAATTACCCCTTGTTGAAAATGGACCACATCCTACAAAGGGTTGTCGGGTCCAGTCGGATATCTCTGTTGGATGGTTTCTCGGGCTACAACCAGGTCCTAGTTCACCCGGATGACCAAGACAAAACCGCTTTCACCACACCATCGGGCACTTTCATGTATGTGAAGATGCCTTTTGGTCTGATGAACGCAGGAGCCACGTTCCAGAGGGCAATGGATATCGCCTTCGTGGAAGAATCTGGTAAGTTTATTGTCATTTATTTAGATGATGTGACTGTGTTTTCCCAATCTGATGATGAACACCTGCGGCACCTTAAACGAGTTTTCGAGAAATGTAGAAGGTTTGGGATTTCTTTAAATCCTAAGAAGAGTCTTTTTGGGTTAGAAGAAGGCAAACTACTGGGACACATCATCTCCAAAGATGGAATCAAAATAGACCCCAGTAGAATCGAGGCCATACAAAAATTAGAACACCCAAGGAACCTCAAAGAACTACAGTCTTTTATCGTAAGTATTAACTTTCTATGAAGATTCATTCCCAATCTAGCAGAACTCCTCAGGAACATTACAAACATGCTTAAAAAAGAAGTAAAAATAAAATGGGACCCTGAGTCCAGACAGTCTTTCGAACAAGTCAAACGAGCACTCACAGAAGCCCCAGTTTTGATCAGTCCCGATTTTACTAAAGATTTCTATCTCTTTTCTTTCGCATCCGAACATACTATAGCAGTGGTGTTACTACAAAAGAACAGCGAAGGGTATGAACAGCCCATAGATTTCTTTAGCAAAGCATTAAGAGATGTTGCTCTGAATTACAAGATCATGGAGAAGCAAGCTTTTGCTTTGGTAAAAGCCGTAAAAGACTTTAGGGTCTACATTCTTCATTCCCACACCATAGCATATGTTCCCAACGCAGTAGTAAAAGAAATTTTGACACAGGACAACCCTGATGGAAGAAGGGGAAAATGGATTGTTGTCATTTTAGAATACGATATAGAGATTAAGCCCACGAAACTAATCAAAGGTTAAGGCCTTGCTAAATTAATGGCTGAATCTAACTTCCATGCTCTTGACATTAATTTTCTAGATGTGGCAGATGAACAGGGCAAGATGGCGACTCCAAACGTGAGAGAGGTATTTCTCAACTCCCCATGGTATGCAGACCTTATATTCATTTTACAAAATTTACAAGCTCCCCCTGGTTTGACTAAGACTAAAGCTAGATTTTTAAAGTTGAAAGCTTTGAAATTCTGTATTCTAGAAGGAAATTTGTATTGGAAAGATCCTGCAGGCATTCTGTTAAATTTTTTACTGAAAGATGAAGTTGATAAGGTGTTACAAGATTTTCATGCAGGAGAATATGGTGGCCACCTGAACTGGAAGGTCACAGCCAACAAAATACTCAAAGCTGGATGTTACTGGCCCACCTTGTTCACCGATGTGCATTAGAAGGTAACAGCATGTCACCAATGTTGAGGCCCCTTCCAACAATGGGGACTCGATTTCATTGGAGAAATACACCCCCCGTCTTCAGGCCAGCACAGGTGGATTCTCACTACCATCGATTATTTTACCAAATGGATCGAGGCAGTACCAAGCAGGCAAGCCACTGACTCTGTTATTATCAAATTCCTTGAAAATAATATTTTGTCTCATTTTGGTTGTCCTAGAAAGATTATAACTGACAATGCAGCTACCTTTCGGTCGAAGAAACTCATAGATTTTTGCAGCCAGTATCACATTGGTTTGGGGCATTCCACAGCCTACTACCCTCAGGGGAATGGGTTGGCGAAATCTTCAAACAAAACCTTGGTAAATATCATCAAGAAAACATTGCAGGAAAGCAAGAAATCATGGCACAACAAGTTGGTGTTTTCATTATGGGCTGACAAGCTGACCACCAAAAGATCAATTGGTATGTTACCATACCAGCTGGTCTATGGTACAGAGGCAGTTTTTGCCACTTCTTTAGGAGTCCCTGTCATGAATTTGCTTCAAGATGTACAAGCTGAGCCAAACGACTCACAGAGAAGGATCAACCAGATGATCCATTTGCAGTAGACTAGAGAAGAAGTTTCCAACAAGACTCAGGTAGTCCAAGGAAACATCAAGAAAATATTTGACAAACGAACCAAGGAAGATAATTTCAAGTTGGGAGATTTGGTGCTGAAATGGGACGCCAGAAATGAAGACAAGGGAAAGCATGGAAAATTTGACAATCTGTGGACAGGGCCATACATGATCCAAGCTTTCAGGGGAAACAATGCTTTCTTGATAAACAACGCTGATGGGTTAGATCTGCCAGGAGCACCTGTGAATGGCAGAATGCTGAAACATTATGTACCACCTCAGTAGAAGATTCGAGTTCTCACTCTCCATTGTACATACCATTTTATTTTTCATTTTCACTTGCATTTTCTGAGTGAATAACATTCGTCAGTTAGTTGAAGCCCAAAGAGAAGGCTCTAAGCTGTTGATCACTGTTTTTCCCATTTTTTAGAATAAAACCAATGAAGGTTGCTAGGCAGAAATTTTCAGAACGACAGGAACCAGGATTCTTGGCACTTCACAGGGAAAGTACCATCCCCAGGTGGAGCCGCTGTTATCACCCCATAAGTTATGGGAATCAACTGGTGACTGGGATATTATCTGTCTCTAGTATTTTTATTGACAAATGATTTTTCATTCTGCAAATAATTTGAAAAGAAAAAAGAAAAGAAAAAGGAAAAGAAAAAGAAAAGAAAAAGAAAAAAGAAAAGAAAAGAAAAGAAAAAGAAAAAGAAAAGAAAAAAGAAGAAAAAGAAAAAGAGGGCATAAAAGAATTGAAATAAAAGCCCCATGCAATAATAGTAACTTGGCCATACCTTTCAAGCATGGCCAAGTTCTTTTTAAATTTAATGTTGATAGGATAGTGAATGATTTGGCTAAACAGTATAATCTTAGCCAAAGTGTCTAGGTTAGATTAGTGAATAAATCTGGCCAGACTGTCTAATCCTGGTCAGATAGCCCTAAGGTAGAGTAATTTCTTAACCCAATAGTTTAATCTGGGTTAACTGTCATAGGAAACTAGGTTAGAACATAGGTTAGTTGCTTTATTGTTCCATTCCAATAAAACCAGCTTAATGTCAAGATTGCACCATGTTCCAAATGCCTAAAAGATAGTTGGTCGAAGCCCCTTGGTGGTGTCTATTTGAAAAGTTTGGGAAAAAACCCATAAAAACGCTTTATCCTAAGTTTTCCCAGCACATGTGTTCTCCGCTCCGAATTTATGCTTCCTGCACATATCAACGGTCCTGATCATGGCGCTCAGATATACGGTGTACAGAGCATTCCATACCCCCCGACCATTCTGTTTTTAACCGGGGGGGGTCCGGAATCGCTGATAACATTGGCGCACATCTAGACGGCCCAAGGACGAGCGCTTAAATCAATGGTCCAGATTAGATTCCGGACCCCCCTGTCCGCTCTGCCTTTAATGGAGAGGGGGGGGTCTGGAATGAGTGTTAAAGAGCGCGCTTGGATCTACGGCCCATAAATAGGCGCCCAGATCAATGGCCCACAATGGATTTCGAACCCCCCCTGATGTTCTTCTTTTAACCGAAGGGGGGGGGGTCTGGAATGGTTATCTCCCTCTAGCGGGCCCCTTGTCATACGTGGCGTCAGCCTATTGGTCCTGAAGTCCCATCCCCCATCTGCTATCTGACAGCCCCCGTCACTCAAGGACGTCATCTTCCACTTGTTCCACTTGCTCACGAGTTATGTCACATCCCATAACTGTTGTCAATCCTCTACCCCTTTTCACTCATGAACAGCCCCTTATTGCGACTTTCACCTCCAATCCCTATCAGCCACATCACCCGTCCGTATGTTTTGGCCACCGTCACCTGCCATCTCACCCCCAAGTGGCCCGTTGTCCATTTATTATTGGATAACATACCCGTTATCCTGCTGACCTGTCTCCCGCGCCCAACCGACTCTAGTTTTAAATAAAACTACCGTTATTCCCCCTTCATTCACTATTCATCCATCGCACCAGAAAAATTTACCTCTTACGCCTCCATTATTTTTTCGTCACCTTCATCCACAGTCAGTCGACCCCACTAACTTTGTGTTTATTGCAGGTAATGTTGCAGAGATGGCACCAAAGCCAAGACAAGCAGAAGGAGAGGGGAATCCTTTTCTCCCGCCTCCTGTCGACCTGGATAAAATCCCACTGGTCGACAAAGACAGATTGATCGCAGATACCAAATGCGATTTTGATTTCTCAGACCTCCAGTCATGGCTCAGGGAGGTTTTCCTGGACCAGAGCGATGAAATTGGACTCTGGGAGTCCAATTTATCTTTGTACCTCTTTCCCCAGGTCCACCATTTTCCTGAGTTTGTTATTAAATGCCAAGCTCACTATATTCATGAACAGAGAGCCGTCATATCCTCATCCGGAGACACCCTGTTCCTCATCACGGCCGAAGACATAGACCAGATGATGCAAATTCCCCATGCAGACTCTGTGGTTCCTTTCAACCTGGAAATCCTTACAGAGTTGTATTAGAAGATGAATTTTCCCCAGAGAGCTCAAATATTCTATCTTTTCTTTCCCCCCTCCACTCAATTCCCTTCCACAAATCCCCCTTACCCATCGTCCATGTTCTCCACCAAAGGAAACCAAGTCATCTCCTCCCTTTGTGCTCTGTTAGGGTACTATTCTGACCAGTGGGTAGATGAGCCCATTCTGGGTTTTCTATCCATTTTCTCCACTGATGAAAAGCCCACCACACAGTTTGATTTCAGCACCTTCTTGACCGACAATATTCACGAACAGTTCGTGAATTTTGGCACAGAAGGCATGTTCAGATATTCGTCTATACTAGCCTACATGTTTGTTTTCTATCAAGCAGATAAGTTTAGTTTTTCCATGCAGAAAATGGATGCAGATGGAAGGCCTCAGCCAGTCACAGCATGGACTTCTTTGCTGAAGCATAACTCTATAGAATATAGCTTCAAAGCATTCATCGATCTGTTCTACCACCCTGTGGTAAGCATGTTGAGTGGCAGGCCCGAACCTTGAATAAACAACGAAGTCCAGAGAATCCTGCATCTCTCGGACAACACTAAGACCAGAGATTGGTATCTGTATCAAAACCACACTAAGATCAGAGTATTCGGGTGCGAGTTGGCACCTTGCAAGCTACCTAAGTATGTGCCGGTAAGAATCTTTGCTCTAGAATACATAAGACAAATCATGAATTCAGACGATATCCATTTCGTATCTTTGAAGAAAAAGCAGCAGCTTCGAATCAAGGGGCAGATTGGCTCCTTCATCTGCAACAGTCGAGGCGTCGGGAAAGAAGCTAACAGGATGTTGAAAGAAATGAAGTTCTTTATGAGCTTCCCATGGCACTATGATCCTCATGGGATCATCTCGAAAATGCGGGTGAAGAACAAAAATGTCCCGTATGTACATGTATCCAAGCCTGAGATTGAAAAATTCACCAATCAGACAGTGTGGGTGCCTGACACCTTGGTCGAAGTGGAACAGTAGGTTGCCCCGACCAATGTGCCACAAACAACCATGCCACAGGTTCCTAAGGAAAAAAGGCCTCGACAAGAATCATCTCCGCCTGTCACGGAGGTGTCGTCTAAAGAGTTCCAGTTACATACTAAGAGGCCCAAAACAACCACAGTTCCCAGCCCTACTGGGGAGCAAGAGGCCCTGCCTACCACGGTGATCAAATCTATCATTCCACCTTTTGGCTCAAGCCTATATCAGGGCATGACCCCAGCAGTGCCAAAGAAATCCTCAGATTCCCCACTGGACACTCATCAGGGCAAGACTGGGCCCAAGTTGAGCATTTCTGAGAATACGAGTTGATTAAGAAAAAGAATCAGACCCTTACCAGCAGTACTTACGCTCAATTTCGGAAACAGACATCGACTGCGCAGCATAGGCTGTTGTCTGCATTCGACACAGAAAAGGGCAGGATGCACATGGCTTTCCTCCAGGCGCAGGTACCAAACCCCAAGGTGATTACAGACTACAAGAGGGCCACCTTCGAATTCCAGACGAAGGACGTGCACCCTGCAGATCAGATGGATCTGCCCAAGAAGATAGGGGATATGGTATTCCATACATTGGCGCACGCTTATGCCTCTACAACCAAATTGCAGGTGTCGCTCAACAATGCTCAAACGCAGCTCAAGCTGGAGAAGATATCGTCCTTCGCGAAGGACAATAGAATCAAGACGTTGGAGGAGCTGGTCCTCAAGATCGGCTATGATCCTTCGAACGTCAAAGCTACAGAGGATATGATAAAGAAGAAGAATGCAGACATCGCTTCCTTGAGGAAACAACTGAAGCTCTTGCCCACAGAGGACTCGCAGGCGAAGGAGATAGCAAAAAAAGAAGGCGAGAAGGACGAAATGCTCAAGCTGCTCATGGAGCAGAATGCGCAGCTCAAAGAAATGGAAGCTGAGATGGAGAGATTATTGAAAGAAAAGGAACAAATGAAGCCAATGGAAGTCATTCCATTGAGTGCCATTCTGATTTTAGGAGCAAGCACAGCAGCAGTAACAACAATTCCATCCGCAACACCAGTAACACCACAAGAGGGAACAACCGACCTCGCCAAATCCATGGAAAAGATGAACCTGCAAGAGACAGAAATCAGCAGGCTTAAGAAGGAAGTTGAGAACCTCCAGGAACTCAAAACTTCCTTCCAGACCAATCTCTCCAAAGAAAAGCAGGTAACTGAACAGCTCAAGAAGGAACTACAGCAGCTCCAAAAGCAAACAGTGGCAGGGAAGACTTTGGCTGAGGTCAAAGAGAATGTATGGACAGACATTACAAAGTCCATAAATGAGATATGGCCTATGATCCAAATCATGTTTGAGCAGAATGAGTTGGTCCAGAGGAGAAAACAGGCCATTGAAAAGATCAGAGTAGAATTGGGAGATAGACCAACTCAGGCAAATGATATCATCAAATTCCTCAATTATAAGACTAGAGAAGAACTAGAAGAGTTGAAGATCGAAGACATAACATAGACCATCCTTGAGGTCAAAAGAGTTTTGACCAAGAGAGCATTAATGCTTCAACTAGAAGAAAAGGTTCAGACCATGGACCTTGGGGTACAGAAATTCTTCAGCAAGATCGAGGCTCTCCAGAAGAAAGGTCTCTCCGGTCTGAAGGTTATTAATGACAAATTGATGACACTCCCAAATTACAAAAAGAGATTGTCTGAAGTGTCTAAGGACAGTTAAAAGTTTGTTGGCATACAAGGGAGCATCACCGGCAAAGCATTCCTGGATGCTCTTTAGTTGGACATCAGTATCCAACATGAGATTCGATACATATTCCTCACTAAGCCCACATTCGCCAAGTATATGGAAATGGACGACGTGTATCGGAGACTGCTCAAAGTTATTGTGCCTAGTCACCTCAGATGGGAGGAACTCTGCGATCTACTCGATTAGCAAATGAGTTGTCCAGGTCCAGTCACCTATCCAGTCAGATGAGGTCGTGCAAAGGCTTCATCAACGGTCTACCTAGAAACTCCACGTGCAATTGCACCAAGTCATCAAGCAGTTTGATTAGTTAAATTAGTTAGGCCAAAAATAGAATTAGCACGTCCTGATCAGTTATGACAGGAACGTTTGTAATTTGAGTTATAAATACTTCACCTTTCGAAGTATTGAGGGTTGTTGATCTTCACACCCTGACGCTATCAAACTGTAACATTTTTATGAGATCTGCCATTAATAAAAAGGAGGCACTTTTACAGGATTCTTGCGTGTATTCACTGGTGATGTTTATTCTCTAAGTTGAGTGTTTTTCTTTCTTTGTGATCATATTGTTTTCTGAATCTAATCTATAAGAATAACGCATGTTGCGGGATTTATCTTTGATACCATGTTTCCGACTCTAAAATATTTTAATGTTTTCTGATGTTTTGATTAAGAAATTCTTAATTGCTTCTTAGTTGAATTTATCTTTCTCATATTTTCTTCTGTCCATCATTTAAGCTACCAAAAGATCCAGTGAATATATTATCTCACCCTGTGGAAGTCTTATTTTCTCGTTTTTGGTTGTATTTCATATTTAATTAAATACAGACCCCATAGCCCAATGGAGGTGTAGACTGTCTCAACCAATTCTACAACACTTTGACAACAAAACCTACAGTTTTCTTTACCTAGCCTGATATCTAAATTGAAAACATAGCTAAATCATATAGAGAGATCCCTCTCTGAAGCTGGAAGGGCTAGATCCCAGCTTTAAAAGTGGTTGGATAAAGTTACCTTTGTAGATTTCTTCAGTTTCAACCTCTAGGAAATTTACCAAGTGATAACACCAACATCTACAACTTCCCAACACCCCCCACCCGGATCCATATCAACTTGGTTGGGTACAAAAGGGAGAACCTCGCATCACTATCGCCCAGTGTTGCATCATAACTTTCACCATTGGCCCCTTTAGAGACATTGTGGTCTGCGATGTTTCACCTTTATACTATGTTGACCTCTTACTAGGTATCCCATACCAACAAGACTAACAAGTCGTGTACCATGCCAAATCCCATCAATAAAATCGTCATCATGAAGTACGCACCTATGTGCTTAGTTCAGCACCTCACACTTCCACCCCACCATGTCCTAGGAAAGAAGAAACTAACCACGCCATTCACCACAAAGACCTCTCTATATGTTTGTCCCACCATGTTAAGCCCGAGAACCTCACTAATATCACACCTCCCATTATACTCTCTCTCCTACCAAAATTTGCAAATGTCTCTCAGCCTCCGACAAGGCTCCCACCCCTTCAATCCATTGCACACTCCATCGATATCATTCATGACACATCATTTCCAAATGAACCATCATCGTGACCTATTCCCAATGACACTACCGAAATTGAATGACAAATGGGTCAATTACTCGAATCTGGCCATCATCAATCCTCCTCCCCCCTTGCATCTCTCTAGCTTTACTTCTTCCAAAGGAGGATACTACCGAATGTCATATCCTTATCGCTTACCACACCCGCACCTTAGACAGAATTAAATATCGTTACCCTTACCCTGGATTACCTCTAAGTTTTCTATTGGAGCTTTGCGTAAACAGGGAGGTCACCCAGTGACTTACCACTCTGAGACCCTTTTTGCAGCCAAGTTCAATTACAAAAACTACGCCAAACAATTATACCTCATGATGTAGGATTTGCAGAAGTGGTACCCTTACAATAGGACCACGCAGTCTTCCATTGACTTCTTACCTTTCGAAGTAAGTCTTGGCTTTCATTCTCTGGCGCCCATAGATATTCCTCTCATTTTGACCACATCGGGATCAGTACATCAACGCCGATAACAATAGGTTGACCATAGTTTCGTTCATAATTTATCACACAAACACACTCCAGTCATAGCTACCTTGCAAGTAACACAATATCATGCCAAGCATCATCATGTTTCATACTTGTTCGGTAAACAATGTCAAACACCAGTGATAGGCCAATTGGATGACAATTGAGACAGTGCAGCGAAATTTCCCTTAGTTGGTGGCGGAAGAAAGGATGCTTCCAGATATTAAAAGGGAGAAATTGAGCCCCCAGGAAGGGCAACCTCCTTCCTTGGACAACTAGTATAAAATTCTATTGTAATCTGATCTCACCAATTCGGAAAGCAAGGCGTTCTAAAAGAATGTACTATGTTAATTTCTAATCTGTGTCAGTGCTAGCAGTTTATATATTTGTAATAAATCCTTTTTCAATATAGTAAGCAAGGGTAAGTCTAAATAAATGGTTAGTTAGTTTGTGTCAGTTCTTTTCTACGGGAAACTTCTCTCGCCAGTCTAAATGCACAAAGAGTCGCATAAATTAAAAGAAACAACTACTTTTGTAAGAAGTTACCCAGCATTATTAAAGGGGATGTTTTTCTCTAATACATTTGATGAAGTTCTTTTGAATCTTCTTGTCTCTTATCTGTGTTTTTGCATTTTGTGGTGTGTGAGTGTGTGAGGTTACTGTGCACCAAAGGAAATGGTGCACCCTCTCTATTATTTTCTTGTATACTTGTTGGGCCTTCGTTTTTATGCAGCGCGTATTAGGTAAACATAGTGTGCCCTCTTCTTGGAGTGATTTTGTTGTTTCATGGTGCACCCTCCTCTTGAAATGAGTTCACTATTTGTATAGTGCACCCTCTTCTTGGAGTGAGTTCATTGTTTTAATCAAGTGTTCCCTCTAGGAGATGAGTGTGCTCTCTCTGTTTGTAATCAAATATTAGATCAAAGAGGGAGTTGACCTCAGAGTTTAAGATGAATGGTATTGGATAGATGTACTGTGGGATTGGGGGTGTGACAGAGATTACATGAGATCTTCCTCAGTCAGGGGATACTGATGAGGTTCGATATGATGGACTACAAGTCCATGGATATAACCTTGAATAGGTCGAGTGATTCTTCTTCAGATTCATATTTAGTGGATCCCATGATGTACAGGAAGTAGATTGGATCCTTGATGTACTTGGATAATGCCAGGCGAGATATTTTCTTTGCAATGAGCACCATGAGCCAGTATTTGGTTGAATCCGAGGAAGTTCCAATGTGTGGTAGTGAACCATGGTACAATTTGATATGGTTTATCTCGGGTGATGAATTGAGGTTGTAGAGATATAAAAATTATGATTGGGTAGGGAGTGCAGTAGAAATATTGAGCACCTCAGGGCACTACTTCAGCTTATAATCAATTACAATTTTCAAGATAAGATAGAAGAAGGCTTCTATAGCACTCAGTATAATAGAGATAGAGTATGTCACATCCATTGTCGCAAGTCATGAAGTGGTGCAAATTTAGAAGATTCTTGCAGGAATTCATCTGAAACATGGTACAGAAGGGAGAAGTGAAGCTCCAATACTTATACACAGATGAGAAGAATGCAATATATCCTCCTAGAGTGGCCATGCTGACTTGGATGAGGAGGATGATACATAGGATTAGCCATTCTGATTTGACTAGTGATGAGTGTTGATGTTTCAACATTGGTCATACATTTTCCCAGATTGGTCATGTATGGGGCTATGCTAGTGCTGATATGACCAATGGATTTAATCAATACGGGGCTATGTTAGTTCTGATATGATGTATGGATTTAATGTATGATTATAATTCAGCTTCTTCATAGTCTATTCAAAGCATGAATAGAAGAACACCACAACAGTCTTAGTCCAAGCACCTTTTATCCAACAGAAGCAGGTCAACAAGATTGCAACAAAGTGTAAATATTCCTTCTGCACATAGGCATCTCATGTATCCAAACTAGTTAAAAAGTTCCAACCCTTCCAGCCACAGGTTCGTGAAAACCTTCAACAATCTAAGCAGCGCAACTTCACCAAGAAGGCAAGCAGCTCATCAAGATGCAGATTCAGCAAACACTTTTCTCTCTCCCCCGAGAACTCAACACAATGGATACCATTGATTCATAAGGAGGGATGATTGATCCAGGTGGATATCGGTGGCCACCCACCTTTTCCAACTATCTCAAAAAAGTTTTCTGGCAATTTTGGAAATTTACTATTTTTA
Source organism: Picea mariana (assembly GCA_032191745.1). Lineage (NCBI taxonomy): Eukaryota > Viridiplantae > Streptophyta > Pinopsida > Pinales > Pinaceae > Picea > Picea mariana. Next base: position 319,493 of record JASDQU010101121.1, on the reverse strand, counting down.
GCAGTTTTTAACTTCCGGGACCATTTTGAGGGCCTAAATGAAGGTTTTTTGGGATAGAGGTTCTCAATGAGAGACGAAGGCTCTCATTGAGCCCCAAAAATGAATCTCCTCAATGATGCCTTTCCAACGAGCTATCGTTCTCCCCAAACGGAGATCGTATTCCAAATTTACACCACCAGGACGTTGATACACCAAACTACCCAAAACAGGATCCACAAAATTGTTGGCTTTTCATCTTCCAGGGTTAGGGTTTTGGATTTTCTTTATGATAAAAATTCCTTTGGAGCCTCATTGTAAAATCATCTTCTGGCGAATGCAAGTAGCGGACACATCTCTTCTCATAGATACACTGCCACCATTCTAGCGAGTCTTTCACTTTGTATTTTTACAATCTTTGTACATTTTCGCTCATTAATAGAAAATTGTGCATTATTGTATCTCTATGTTTATGGTTGCATCTCTAATACATTTATGTTATATTATAGAATATATGAGATATCTTTGTACTTTATTTAGTATATCTCCGCTCTCATTTCATGCCGAAAATAATCCAGATCACCCTAGGAGATAAAGTGTCAAAAGTCATGTGGGCCCCGTTGGGGTAAGTTAATACATCAACTTACTGGGGTCGTAAATTTTTCATACGATCTTCATTTAGGGTGCACAATATATTTTTGGAAAGGTACTTTAGAGGGCTCGATTAGAGCCTTCGACTATATTTCAGGTGTCTGAAAGCAGAAAAAGAGTCGTTTAGGCCCTGAAAATGGCCCCAGAAGTTCAGAAACAGAAAAACTGCTAAAACTAGTAAGTTTCCAAAGAACTGTTTTGAGTCAATTGTACAAGGTGGGTGGCCACCAAAATCCTCTTGGATAAATCCTCCACCCTTAGGAATAAATGGTCTCCATTGCGTTGAGTGCCCCCATTAGATGAGGAAATTTATGTTGAATTTGGCCCCGGGTGAGCCACTTTCCTTGGTGTAGGAGTTTCCCTGCTCTGACAACCCGATAAAGTTGGATCCTATGTTGGTGAGTTCCCTTGACCTATGTTTCCATGATATAATTAGTGGATTCTTGTTCCATGAAGTCAAGATTGAGCTATGCTAGTGTCAATTGTTCTGCTATCTCCAAGGTGTCCAATAATGGTGGAAAATAAGGTCGAAGGAGGTCCACATTGAATATTGGGTGCAAGCCAAGTAATGGGGGAAGGTTGAGCTCAAAATAATTGTCACCCGCAACCTTGGTGATGGTGTAGGGTCCATAACGGATTGGATGAAGCTTCTGATGAGACAATGTAAGGCGTTATTTCTACAAGTGCAACCAAACTTTGTCTCCCACCTGAAACTGGTGTGACACCCGGTGTTGATCATGGTGTTACTTGTACTTAGAATTAGAATTATGTAAAATATTCTGAACCTGTTGGTGGATGTGTTGGATCCGCTCAATGAACCAGGTGGATTTGTCAACTCCAGTTGAAGAATGCAATGATTCTTCCTAGGTGGCCACAAGGGGTAGTGCAACATCCATGGGACCCAATGGTTGAAATCTCAACCCCACCTGAAAGGGGTTATGGTCGGTTGAGCTATGTATGGATCTATTGTACTTGTGTTGAGCATAGGGAAGACTCTCATCCCATGTGTGGGGGTGCTTTGAATTGTACATGCGTGGGATATGCATGATCATCCAGTTGAGGACCTCAGTTTGGCCATTCGTCTTGGGGTGGAATGCAGTGGACTTGGTGAGCTTGGTGTCCAACAATGACCAGAGGCTCGACCAAAATGTGTTGAGAAACTAGTTGTCTCGATTTAAGATAATGGTTGGTGGGATCCCAAAGTGGACCCACACTCGTTCAAAGAAGATCTTAACAGTAGCCTCCATTATGATTCTCTTCTTGTAGACAACCAAAATCACCATCTTGTAAAAGAGATCAACAACCACAAAAACACAATCATTCCCCCGCTTGGTGGAAGGAATGCCCGACATATATTCCATTGAGATGGATTCCCAGGGCCTATTAGGACTAGGAAAAGGAGTGTACATTCCTTTTTTCTTAATGGTTGGTTTGGAAATAGAGCAAGAAGTGCAGGGCTGAATATACTTGTTGACATCATGTCCAAGTTTCAGCCAGTAGAAATGTCGCTGCAACACTGCCACTGTCTTTTCCATGCTGAAGTGTCCTTCCCCCCAACTATCGTGGGACTCCCAAATCAGGTTTGGTTTCTCACTTGATGGAACACATATATGGCTCAGATGGCACAACATCCTACCCTGACGATGGAAATTGGTGACAGTTGTGTTTGTGCCCAACATCTGGTATGTGTTGGCGAAGTCAGGATCTGTCTCATAGAGGTGGGGGCATATGAAGGTCTCATGGCCACAATAATAGAGAAATGTGGTGAGAATCTCGACTGGAGGTCGTCTGAGGAAATCATCGACTCAGTTGGTACTTCATGTTTTATACTTGATGTTGAGGTGGAACTGCTGCAAATATGTGGACCAATTATGATGGAGGTCATTCTGAAATTTACCTTGTGTCTACATGAACTGCAACAACTTATGATCAGTGTGGATGATTGTCTCCTTCTCGAGAATGTAATGCCTCCACTGGCGGCAGGATTACACAATGGAATACATTTCTTTGTCATAAGTAGGGTATTTACGGATGACATCTAATAGTGTATCACTATGATAGGCCACAGGGTGGCCATTTTGAGTGATGAATGTGCCCACAACATATTCTGAAGCATCTGTCTCGATCTCAAAATATTGTTGCAGGTAAGGTAATGAAATCACTAGGGAGGATCACAATTGTTGCTTCAGATCATCAAATACTTTCTATTGGGATAGTTCCCACACAAATTTCTCCTTACCACCACCTCTGGTTATTTGGTTGAGGGCCCATGCAATATGGGAGAATCCCAACACAAACCTGCGATAGAAATTGGAAAGGCCTAAGAAGCTCTGAAGCTCAATGAATGTGGTTGAGGATGGCTAGTCACGGATGACTTGGATCTTGGTTGGATCCACATGCACACCATGTGCATAAAAAATGTAGCCAAGATGGTGGACTTTGTCCATGCCGAAGGAGAATTTTTCCAAGTTGGCATATAGCTTGTGTTGCAACAGAATGTCCAGAACCTTCTAAATGTGTTTCAAGTGTTCTGCCCAAGTCTTATTGTAGATGAGGATGTCATCCAGGTACACCACTACAAAATAATTGGTGAAAGGCCGCAATATATCGTCCATCAACCTCATGAAAGTTGATGGGGCATTTTTCAAACCAAAGGGCATGACCAACCATTCAAAAAGACCTTCTTTTGACTTGAAGGAAGTCTTCCACACATCTGTCTGCTCTATTGGGACCTGATAGTAGCCAGACTTCAAATAAATCTTACTAAAGTATTTCTCTCCCTTGAGTTGATCAAGGAGATCATCGATTCGGGGAATCGGGTACCAGTTCTTGAATGTGATTTTATTTAGGGCCCGGTAACCAATGTAGAGTCACCAAGTCCCATATTTCTTCTGCACAAGAACGATCAGGCTTCCACAAGGTGATGAGTTGGGTCAGATGTGCCCATTGTGGAGAAATTATTAGATCTCACGATGGATCTCCTTGTTTTCTAACAGAGAGAAACAATAGACTGGTTCATTGGGTAGCGGTGCGTCGGGGGTCAAATCGATGGAATGCTTGACCTGACAGTGCAAAGGTACCCCAGTAGATGAGGAGAATATTCTTTGTATTCTTACACGACCTTGTCCACTTGCTTATGTTGCATGGATAGGTCAGTCGTGGAGGCCATGGATGTGGCTGCAATATTTCACTCACTCCGAGAGTGAATCACGAAGAAGAAAAACTTCTCGGTCTGAAAGATGACCTTCCTGCATTACTTGGCAGAGATCAAGGAAATGGCACTAGGTGGGACTACCTTCCTGCATTGATGTACAATAAGTTGTTCAAAGTAATAATAACACTGTGAGGCCTAGACTCATATACAACATGATGTTTCCATAAATAAGGTTGGCCCAAAAGAACATCATAGACTTCAAGCGGAGAAACATCACTTAATACCTCATCTTTGAATGGCTTGATGTCATACGACAGGAGGCTCTTTCAGCTGACGTGAAGATCGCTTCCTTGGTGGAGCCATCTGATGGTGTAGGGTTGTGGGTATGGAATTATCTGCAAGGCTAGCCACTTGAAAACCTCCATTGAGATGATGTTCTTCTAGCTACCACTATCAACAATGAAGTGCAACAAAGTGCCTTTCACCCACATATGTGAATGAAAGAGGCGCTTACCTTCCTTTAGCTCATCGGGTTCACTAGGTTAGATCTTGGTGGTAGCAACAGTGACGTTGGGTTCCGCATAAATTATCTGTCTCCCCTTTTCTGGTTCTGAATCAGAGTCAGAACCTACATCTAACTCAGAGGCTTTCACCTCTGCCACCAATGAATTATTTGAACAACAATCAGTAGTTTTATGCCAGGGGCTCTTATGGAAGTTGCACCACTTCCTGGTATCTTTCTTCCTCTTTTCATTGTCCTTCTTTGCTTGCGGCTTCGACTGGTTTTCCTCAAGTTGTCCATATTTGATATGTCCTTTGTTCTATGAGTTGCGGCTGCCCTTTCCCTGCTTCTTCTGTGAGGGGTTCCCAGACCTGAACTGTCGCGTCTTTTGTATAATCTTCTCCTCGATTTTAATGGCATATCAATACGCCATGCATAAGGACAATATGTCGAAAAAATCCATTTCTACATTGATGTATCTATGCATACGACTGTGATACTTGAGCACCATATGTAGCTCAAAATATTTGATACCCAACTTGGTGCGCAAGGTATGGAATATATTTTTGAACTCTGGCACTGCTTGGTCCCTTTCCTGTCGTAGTGTGGTCCATTTTGTATACAAGTCGTCATAACTTCCAACAGGGTATTATTGTTCCTTAATAGCATCCTCGAAGGATTCCCAGGTAAGTGTGACTTTAAATAATGAGGGCTCCTCCATTTCCTTTTGCTCACAGAAAGTATCCCACCAATATTTGACATAAAGTTTCTTGGGCATTTGAGAGCAGTTGTCCTCAAGAGAAACAAGATCAAAATTCAACTCTCTATACCCTGACCTCATCGAGGGCATGCATTAAAAAATGACAAGGAGCAGATCGCTTTGATACCACTGATATGGATTTATGAGCAGAACAAAACGAAAACAAAAATTTATATTACTAACACAGATACATAGTGAATAACAACAGAGATACAGTAAAACTATACTTCTATTAAATAAGCAATATGTTGAAACTGTAAAATGCAGATTGAAACAGGCTTGTTAGAATGGTGGCAGCTTATCTCTGAGAAGAGATGTGATGGCTACGCTCATTCACAAGAAGATGACTATAATGAGGATCTGAAGGCCTTTTTAAAATAAACATGAAATCCAAAACCCTGGACATCCAAAAACCTAACCCTAGGAGATGAAGCGCCAAAATTCATGTGGGGCCCGTTGGGGTAAGTTAGTACATCAACTTCCTGAGTCGTAACTTTTGCATACGATATCTGTTTAGGGTACACGATAGCTCATTGGAAGGTATAGATGAGGAGATTCATTTAGGTGGATAAATAATAGCCTTAGGCTATCATTGAGATTCCTTATCATGAAAAAGTGTCGCTTAAGCCCTCAAAAAGGCCCCGAAAGTTCAGAAACTGATAATTGCTAAAAAATAGTAAGTTCCAAAGAATTGTTTTGAGCCAATTGGATAAGGTGGGTGGCAACCAAGATCCTCCTGGATCATTGACCAATTTTTTTTAAGGAATCGATTGTCCCAATATGAGAGGATGGCTTGTGGTATCCCAAAATGTACCCGAACTCGCTCGAATAAGAGCTTGGAAGTGGCCTCTGTTGTGATGCTCTTCTTGTAGGCGACCAGAATCGCCATCTAGGAAAATCGATCAAAACCCAAAAAACACATTGATTTCCCTACTTGGTTGAAGGAAGACCCGACAGGTAGTCCATCGATATGGATTCCCAGGTCCTATTGGGAGTAGGCAGAGGGGTGTGCATGCCTAGTCTCTTAATGGTCAGTTTGTATAGAAACTCCATGTTTGTCTAGATGTATATATGTAGACCGTCGCAGTACTTGAGCACAAAATGTCGCTCAAAGTATTTGATACCCAGCTTGGTGCACAAGGTATGGAAGACAATGGTGAACTCCGACACTATTTGGTCCCTTTCCTATCATAGTGTGGTCCATCTTGTATATAAGTCATCATAAATTCCAACATGGTAGTATTGTTCCTTAATAACATCCTTGAAAGAACCCCAAGTGGGTGCGACTACAAATAATGGAGATTCATGTGTTTCCTTTTGCTCACAGAAAGTCTCCCACCAATCCTTGACATGGGGGGCGGCCTTAAGGAGCAAAAATGTACTATTTTCTCTATCAAAAAAGTTATGGAATGAAAAATACCCTTCTAGAAGGTTCAACTATTTTTCTATAGCATCCACATCTATCTGACCTTCAAATATAGGAATATCAAAATTGGTTTGTACCTGGAAGGGGGCGGCGCCTCCACTCGAGGAAGATGTGTTGCCTATTGGTAGTCATTGAAGGATTTGCGCAAAATTATCCATCATTTCGTTCCTTTGCCGCATGAGGGCTTCCTCGAGCAATAGTTTAAAGGGATGTCCTAACCCATTATCTCGTCTTCCCCCATGGGCGGTCGTCGGGTTTGGTGAGGCCGATCTTGCAAAGGCTCAATTGGTTCAAGTCCCAATTGCTTATGCCCTGACCTCGTTGGGAACATGCACAGAGAAAAAAATGAAGAGAAGATCACTTTGATACCACTGATATGGATTTATGAGTGAAATGAAATGAAAAACAAATCTATAACATTAATACAAAGATACAATGAGAAATAACAAAGATATGGTGAAATATTGATGCATAACGAAGAGAAAAAGAGGAGTTGTGCTAGGGTTAGGTTTAATTTTGACCTGGTGCACCACGCCACCCCACAGGGGAAAAATGATTCTGAGTGAGGGAGGGTCGAGAGGCCCTTCCTACAATGACACAATTGCACAAGGGAAAAAAGGAGGTAGCTCCAAGCACCCAACCTTCGAACCTCCCCCAGAACTTAGATCATGGCTTATATCGGAGGGAACATTCAAAGACCGAGAGATGGATATAGATTAAGGGAAAGCTCCAACCATAGAAAGTATGGCTCGACCTTGAGTACCTGAAAAATGTATCCCCCAAGCACCGCAAGCCCCGAAATAGATTGTAAGCACACCCTGGATTGAGTAACAGAAGCAATACATGAGAGACTATGCTTTAATCGATAAATTTTTAGGGCTCTGGCCCTCAAAAAAGGAAATGGTGAAATGGATATATCAATGGTGGAATCCCAAAGGTCACTTTGATCTGTAGTTGGGCTCCAAGGTATTTTTCACCATAATCCTGTATAACCTAGAAGACAAGAATCGTATCTTCGACCGCGGCCCATATCTCTTTAATTATGGGGGTCTCTTTCTGAGATTTTGGACCGGAAAATTTAGCCCGGAATCGGAGGACTTTGCACATGCCCCAGTTTGGTTAAGGCAATATTTCTTTCCGCATGAGTTATGGCTAGAAGGGGTCCTGGAAGGCATAGGAAATAAAATAGGAGTATATGTCAAATCTTCAGAAGCCACCAAGCAACGAAGGTATACCTTCTACACACGCATATGTTTCTATCTGAACATTGCAAAGCCGCTACCAGGATCTATCATTCTAGAATACCAGGATGAGGACTAGATGCAAACCATCGACTATGAACACATTATGTTTAGATGTTGAAAATGTCATGAGCACGGGCACCTTTTCAAGGATTTTCCCCTCAACACTCATAGAAAAGAGGGAAACCCATAAGAAAATGAAGACAAAGAAGGTTCCATACCAGTGATGGGAAAGAGCAAACAAGGGAATCCTCACAAGCCCCACCTTCAAAGAAAACACCCCTCAATATAGTGAAAGGGAAGGCACAGAAAACCCAAGGGAAAACCCCAATCATTCCTACAAACAGCTCCACTGCTACAGCCCTGGACCCCTCAGAGGCAGAAGACAGAGACATGGAAATGGAACTAGATGAGAAAGATCTAGCAGGAGTAGACCTGAAGCATCTAGAACACACCTACATGAATCACAAACTCTATACCATCCCCCCTGATCAAATGAGAAACGTGCATAAGATCTTCCTCAACTCTTCAGCTGGCTCTACCACCGGATCCAGTGTAGTCTTAGGAATCCAGGGAAACACGCAAAAAGAACAACGTAAATCTCAAAAAGATGAAAAGAAAAGGGGGAGGATATCCACCAACAATCTCATCCAGGAGATAGGACACTTCATGGTTAACT
>JASDQU010101121.1:284438-297176 GCA_032191745.1 Picea mariana | reverse complement strand
ATATAGTAGGTTTATGAACACTTGGTGCAACAAGTGTACTTATTTAATTCAATCGTATACACTTTAATAATGTGTGTGTAAGTTTATGAACATTTGGTGCAACCATTGTGCTTACTTAATTCATAGACTCTTTGTACACTTACATTAAGCTTTGTACCCATACTAAGATAATATTCGGATTAAATATTTGTCATAAGAAACACCTCAAGTGATATACTTAATCGATCTCTAACTTTAAAAATGAATCAATGCATTACTAAAACAAGACATCATTGTCTAAGATCCATCTAAGCCATGGACCTCTCAAGTGTCAAGAGGGATCAAATATTTATACATGCAAAACTTGAGAAAATGTTTGTAGCTCAAGACATTTGGTCCCTCTCGGTGCTTGATAGATCCATGGTGAATATGGATCTAGGCTAGTTTATATTATAAATTGTCTTTTAATACTAAATTAGAACTATAAAATAATCGAATAAAAACATATGAGAAAAGTTATATTTCATTTTAGTTTTAAATAAATAACAAATAATTAAAAATCATACAATTTTATAAAATGCACTTAAACAACATTCAAGTCACCGATCAAATCCCGATAACAATATTAGATATCAAGGGTTTCATTTTGTAAGGAAGCCAAGATTCGAAACTAGAGGTATTTGGAAGGAGACACACAAAAAAATACATCCACATTAAGGGTCGATGTAGCCTAGGTTGGGTGCGATCCGAGGTGTTTTTGACAGCTTAGAGTCCCTCGGGTCGTGGTTTCTTATACCACAGACTAGTCCCACATGGAACAGATGCGCTACAAGACAAAAAAAACGCATTCAAATTATCGTTCTTTCTATGTTAATATTCTTATTGGAATGCTATCCACATAATTCTTTGTTTTCCTACATCATTGTTACCCTTCCTGCTAGAACTCTTTCTTTTTCTCTTCAATGTCTTACTAACAAGAGATAACTTCTCATCACTGCTTCCCTTCTTACTGCTCTTGAATCCTCTCGAATCTGTTCCTAGATGCAATCATCTCAAAGCCTCTACCAATATGGGACATGTTACCGACCATAGACTCACGTGACAAATGTTTCCCAAAAATTGGGAATACTATTCAATGCCACATTCACAGGATCTACATCCTTTTTTTTATCCCCTATGGCTACAATTTGATCCTGCACTTGTGTGATCCTCAAGAAATGGTTGGTAACATTGTCATATCTATACATCTACATCGATCTGAGTATATTTCTTAAGACATTATTCCTATTCATGTCAGTGCTCTAGAATAAACCTACCAAGGAATCAAAGATGTATTTGGACATATTCTTCTCAGGTAGGTGAGGAATTAAATAATCCTTCATTGAATCCATGATAACCCTCTCGGATTTTATCTCTTTCTTATGAAATTCCAGATATGTCGGTCGAAAAAAAAAAATTCCACTAACTCCCAAAGGTCATACTCCTTTAACACCAAAGTAACTCTTGCTTTACAATATAGGAAGTTGTATTCTCCATCCATCTATCTTCAACTCTCATAGGTTTTGATTCCATCCCCTAGACCTGATAAACTACCTTGGAAATAACTTGCTATTGAAACGTCCCATGTACTAACCTGTACGAACTTGTACACGCCTATACCTAATGAAACATGCATATGTATGTGACTTCCCTTATTGAAACCTGCATATGTAGTCTTATATTCCTACTACAACCCACGTATACATTATTGTCACCAAAGAAACCCACATATGTATGTGTATGTTCCTTGTGCAACCTATGTACAACTCCATAAAATTGCAAAACCCTAGTTCTTCCTTAGTACAATTGTTTCCCCAAAATTTGTTAAGATGGGAGTATATGCGTGTGATGCTTCTCACCTTTAGTTTCGACCCCTTCTGGTTCGACTGGATCTTGAACCTTACCTCCCATCCTTCTTTTCAATCCTTATCAATGGAATTCCTTCCCTCCCTTTCTCCCCCTCTAGAGGAATCAGACAGGGGGACCCCCTTTCCCCTTTCCTTTTCATCATCTTGGCAGAAGGCCTCAGTCACTCCATTCAGGCTGCGGTAGCAAACAAGATGATAAAATGGATGCCCTTGCATGGCATCACCCCCCCCCCGATCTCACACAGCCAATTTGTGGACGATACTCTGATGGTGGGCTCCCCCATAGTCCAAGAGGCCCATACTTTTCTCTCATTCATCCACACCTTTTGTGAGGCCTTGGGGATGAACATAAACAAGGACAAATCCCATATCTTCTTTTTCAACACTCCCTTGCCAATTCAGATCCACATCTCAAATATCCTGGGTTTCACTCGAAGCTCCCTTACATCCAAGTACCTCGGCATCCCCCTCCTAGACAGAGCCCTCAGAAACAGCTCCTGGGAAGGCCTCTTCACTTCCTTTTCGAAAATACTCTCCTCTTGGACTTATCAATCTCTCAACCTCCCCAGTCACCTCATCCTCCTCAAATCAGTCCTGCAAGATCTACCTGTCTATACTTTCTCGGCTCTCGCAGCCCCAAACTACATCCTCAATGCCATCAAAGCCTTCCAAAGAAGCTTTCTCTTGCAGGGGCTCAAAGTGGGGAAGAAATTCGCTTTGATCACCTGGGAAAAGCTCTGTCGACCTAAGCTTCAAGGGGGTCTGGGAATCAAAGATCCCTATATTCTAAATAAAGTACTAAGCACCAAGATTTGGTGGATATGGCTAAAGAGACCTCGGGAACTCTGGGCCAGGCTTTGGCGAACGAAGTATACTCCCAACACAACAAAAAGTAGCCTCATTCACTGGAACGAAGATACCCCGGGATCCCTGATTTGGACAGACTCCAGGAAAAACCGCCACCTGGTAGTCAATCATGCTTTCTAAGAAATCTGGAATGGTCGGACAGCCCTCTTCTAGACAATTCTTGGCAACATCTCTCGGTTTTAGCACAGGAGGATTGGGATGTTACCTTCTGCCCCCCAACAACTCAAGCAAGACTGAAAACAGTGGAAGATTACTGGAGGGTCAACCCCACGAATGCCACCTGGAGGTGTTGGAAGTCTAATAAAGATGACCTACATGTTGAAGCACAGGTGGACCTTCAACCTTGGTACAACATGATCAACGAACAGAAAATACATATCCTGCAAGGTGAGGACATCATACGATGGTGAAGCTCTCCAAGAGGTACTTTTAACATCCAAGAGGCCTATGCCATAAAGGCCAATCTCAATCCCCCTCCCCCAAGAGAAGTTTGGCGCAAAATCTAGTCTTTGAAACATTGGCCAAAAATCAGCATCTTCCTTTGGCTGGTGGCACACAGAAGCATTCTCACCTGGGATAATCTAACCAAAAGGGGATTTACAGGACCTTCAATTTTCCATCTTTGCCTGGCAGAAGCAGAAACCATGAATCACCTTCTTAACACTTTCCCCTACAGCGCTAAAGTTTGGGATCATTGCGCAACCATTATGCGCACCTCGGATCGCAAAAGGGACAGCATCAACAACACCATCAAAGCATGGAGAGACAAGGTTTTTCAGTCAACGGTCCTAAATCGCATCTGGAAGCTACTCCCTGGTTTCATCCTTTAGCAACTCTGGAAGGAAAGAAATCAAAGAATATTCAGAAATACCCAGAGTAATTGGCATCACGAATGGACCCAGATTTGTCACAACATAACAGAAATAGTCATCTTACAGCAATGGTCTGAGGCAGACTTAATCTTCCCTACCCAGGAACAAAGCATCATGAATAACTAGAAACTCAACAAAAACCAAAGTCTGCTCCCTCCTCCTCGTCCTCCTCCTTGAGGGGACATTCCTTCACATTGGTCCCCCCCTCCACTAGACTTTATTAAGCTAAATTTTGATGGAGCTTCCAAAGGGAACCCAGGAGCGGCAGGGTTTGGTGTGGTGTTTCTAAATCATCAGGGGAACATCCTCCTCCTCACCGTGGGAAATTTAGGACATACTACCAACAATTCAGTAGAACTCTGGGGACTAACAGGAGGGCTACAATTAGCCACAGAAAACAACTACAACAAACTTATAGTTGAAGGATATTCGCAAGTCATTCTCAACCTATTCGAGAAAATCCTGAATGAAGCAGACTCGGAGCAAGTTTCGCCCTGCTGGTGCCTTTCTCACGACCTAAGGACAATTGCAACTCTTCTACGACCAAGCCAGGCTCTCATCCCTTCCCATGTGAGAAGAAAAGCTAATCAGATTGCGAACAATCTAGCCAATATTGGGGCAGAAAGGAAGGGACCAGATCTTCTCTACCAAGCCCCCACCCACCAGATGCACCCTATCTTTCAGAGATGCTAGACAAAATCCCTAACCATCGACAACTCCCCAGATGGGGTGATAATGAAGACCACGCATCCAGCGGAGCAGCCAGGAGAGAGCCTTCATGGCATCAACCACGTGGCGGACGCGTGCCTCTCCCTCCCGCCACCTTAATGACTTTAATACTACCTTGCTTGAGACAGGGTGCCATTACTCTCAGTGCACCCTTCTCTGCCTTGTCGTCCCTCCAATGGACCAGCGCCATTGTTCGGCCTTTACTCTACGCGTGTGGTCATTTAATGAATTTCACCAGCTCCTCAGGTTATATGAACTACACCAGATGCTTTGGATGCCTCATTCTCTCCCGGTTGATTTCTCCAAAGCTTGGCCTCCTGCCTAGCTTCCGTTTAGTCTGTTGTCGCTCACTCCTGGTCGTTTTCGCCCTCCTGGTGTTGCAGAGATGCCCAGGCAACGAGGGAAGTCTAAACAAGGTTCGGCATGGCAGCCCAGCCGACCCCGTTTAGTCCTCCACCCCCCACCTGCACCCTCCCAGAGTTCCTCCTCCTCATCGGCCACCTCGTCCTCCTCCCTGGCACAGTCGACTCAAACTCCAACCAACCTCCTGCCCCTGTCATCGTCGTTTTCCTATAGGATGGAATGGCTTGATTTTTCGGGGACCTTGTTGGGATTCAACCCAGGACCTCTGGGAAACTTGGCCTCTGCTTCGCACCCAGGTCCATTGGCTCCTCCTAACTCACCGACCCGCTCGGCCTCCCAGTCGCTTCAGGCCCCACCTCTTGATACTCGTTCTCAGAATGACAGCTTGGAAGAAAGCCAAAATTCGCGTCAGCAACCTCACTCACGAGCTGACTCTAGCGTTGACCCGTAATTTGAATTGCAAACCAGCCTCGCACTGTTGCAAGGCTTGGTCTTTGACTTGCGCCGAGACTTGGCTCCACTGGGGACTTTGGAGCACAACGAACTAGACCAAGCGGAGAACGTGCCACCAGCCCAGGCTAAGGACGCCATGCAACTGGACGAGACACCATTCGAGGAGGAACCAGCTCCTCTTGGGGACTTGACACTCGGCGCCTTCTTCCTGGATGTGTGGCTGCAATACAACCCCACCACGTGATATGTCCAGGTGTCTTTGTTATTTTGCTATGTGTGTTACTGTGGTTTTGCCTCACAATAGCCACCTATCTCAGCTACTGTTTATGGTTATTATCGTTACCAAGATGAAAATTGTATGTGAGCCAGTTGGAAGAAGTGGTGGCCATCGATATCCACTTGGATCATGCATACACCACTGGAATATGTCTATTGATATATATTCATTTAAACAAGTTTTATATTCAAAAGATTTCAAAAATGATGTTATCGCTAATTGAAAACCATCTATTTACTCTTACTTAAATAATGATTTAAATGTAAATAAAATATATTTGAAAAAATAAAAATTTAAAAATATATTTATTAAAAAAATTATTATTTTATAACATTGAATGTGTTGTATAATGAATATGAAAAATATTATACTTCAATAATCAAAACGACTACTTGTGACATTTATAACAGTGTAAATTGTGTAAAATGATAAACATAACAAATAAGCAATGTCCATCAAATCTATATAAGATGAAGATTATGATTTTTTTTTAAATTAAAAATTTTATTTTATTTTTAATTGATAATGGTAAGATGAAGATTATGATTTTATTTTATTTTAATTGATAATGGTATTAGTTTATATATATATATATATAGATTTTTTCATTATAGTAATATTTCTTAATTAATAAATGTCGGAATAGCCAGCCAAACATAATTATTATTAATCTATACTAATAATTTCATTAATATGAGTGAATAGAGAGACATATTTTATTAATCTATATTAATAATTTCATTCTGGATCTAAGCATATTTGTTTTGACATGGATAACATAGAAGCGTAGCATGGTTAGTTGAATATGCATGGGATAGACATGGTTTACTTTACCATGCATGCAATGAACTAGAATCTTATCCATGCAATATGATTCATGCTTGATATATAACTTCAAAGCATAAAGGCTAAAATCTAACTTAATCATGCAATATGAACTAGAATCTTAATCATGCAATATAACTTCAAAGCATAAAGGCTAAAATCTAGGCATGGAACTTATTTTGGTTTGGTGTTTTGCAAGTGTGACTTGTAAGTATAGTTATTTTGGTTTGCATTTTCGTTTGGATGTTCGGTTTGGTTGATAGTTCCAAAGGCACTAACAGACTAAAGTCATAGTGGTGTTTTAATAATTATGGATAAGGTAGTGATGCATGTTGTCATCAGGATAAATTGTGGGAAAGGGTATATCTATAAATAATATGATATTATTGAAAATAACTTTTAGGAATTTATATATTTTGAATGTGGGAATATCTAAAAATAGATCCTACATTCAGTAATTGTGAGTGGATGCATGTTATATATATGTGAGTGGATATTATGGTTACACCATTATTGTATTCAAGGTATCTCATGTATCTCGCTCAATCCATTAAATAGTTGTTAGTTTATTCGGTGCTCACAGATCTGACGCGCTCCCCGACGATCGCTCGGAGTGCTTGCAAGTTTAATATTGCGCGAACGAACGAGGATATGGAGTCTCTCCGACGACCTGCCTTCAAAGTTCAGTTTTGCTTCTGGTTGAGTCTTGGGATGCTTTGGTTCCTCCAATCTGCGCTCTCTGCCACTGAGGTGCCGCCCTATCACGCTCTGGATGTCGCAGCTTCGCTTAGAAAGACCAACACCGCGCCCGTTGGAGGTGGAGTTGCATGTAAAAGAAAATCAGAGCCGAACAGTAACACTCTTCTGCGCGCAAACGTTTCGTCGTCCTACGAGCGACGTTTGGAGGAGACGCTGAGGCGTGATGCGGTAAGAGTCCGGGGACTGGAGCAGCAGATAGAGAGGAGATTGTGGGCGATGTCGTGTCGGGGAAGGCTACGAGGAGTTCGTGGGCGATGTCGTGTCGGGGGAAGGCGAGTACTTGACGCGAATAGGCGTGGGAACGCCGACGAGAAAGCACCGAACATCTTCCGAGAGCCGAAGGGGTACGAAGTCGGCGGGAAGCTATCATTGCATTACTGAAACAAGACATCATTGTAAAAATGAATCAATGCAGTATTGAAACAAGACATCATTGTTTAAGATCCATCTAAGCCATGGAACTTTCAACTGTCAAGGGGATCAAATATTTATACATGCAAAATTTGAGAAAATGTTTGTAGTTCAAGATTCCTTTCGGAACTTGATAGATCTATGTTTAATATGGATCTAGGCTAGTTTATATTATAAATTGTCTTTTAATACTAAATTAGAACTATAAAATAATGGAATAATTCACCATAAATGTTGCATTTGTGGAGACTTGCTTAAAAAATAATGTTACCTGAATTTGCCCAAAATCAGAGGTTGAGGGAGAAATTGTTATATTCGTAGATTTGAGTAATTATTTCTCTATAATCCGAGTTCCTCATAAATTTTACGACGTGCTGAATCTATTTCTTTATTCAAAAATAGATTTTAAATAACAAAAATTAGTAATTCCTGTAAATTTATATCGCCTAATTCTTAATAATAAACATTTCATAAAGCAGCAAACAACGCCATAGTTTAATTGTGATATCCAAAATATGTAGACATCACCACACTGTAATGACAGTGACACTTGTTAGTGGGGTCAATCCATCATAAGGCATTACCAAATACTTCCCCACACGGACAGTCAAGATTACACATAACTATGAAAAACACAACATATTCACTATCATGATGAAGGATCTGCAGTCTTCAAAGGATCTGCAGTCTTCAAATGTAAAGCCTCTTTCTGTATTTATAGCAGAGACTGCATATTTTTTTAAGAATGTCAGGGAAATTTTATTCGATAGATAGATGTGTTGTAAATGAGAATTATTTTTACATGGATTGATTTTTTTAGAATGCCATGGCAATTTTAGTTTTATTTGATAGATAAATGTGTTGTAAATGCCAATTATTTTTACATAGTTTGATTTATAATTTTTTTTTTTTCATTCAATATCTTTGTTTAATCAAACCAGGGTTTTTTTTGACAAGGTAGCCACGTCTTAGCACCATAAACCATCCAAGGGAAAAGTACTACACAGAGATTGAGCTCAATATAAAGGTGGGAAAATCTTAGGTATCAAAGCTACTTGACGTAAATGTCATACTATATCACTAGTTAAGGGGTTTTTTTTAATGGAATTTTGTAAAATAATAAAGTTTATAATAATGTTATTCTGTATAAGTAACACAATTCATTTATTTTGTATTTAATATGTAAGAGTTTTGAAAAAAAAATATCTTATATTATTTTAATTTTTAAATATTTTTTTATGTTATCAATGGAATTTTGTAAAATAATAAAGTTGCATTTGTATAATAATATTATTCTGTATAATAATGTCTAATATAATTTATTTGTTTTATTGTTTTTAATTGATGTTATTAGTTGTTTTTTTATTATGGTTTTTAGATAATAATATATTTTATTATGAATATACCATTAAAAAAATAAATAAAAATATATTGTGTAAGTTTTTTTTTTTTTTTAATTCTTATTCAATAGCTTTTGTGTTTGCAAATTTCAAAATAACCTCTTACCAATGATGCAAAGATTTTTTTATCTTGTGGGTTTTGGTATTTCATAAAAAATTTATAAGTGATATGATTTTGTTGGTGCACAAAATTTCAAATTCTTCATTTTTTTTCTTTTCATATATTTAATATATTAGAAATGTTTAAATATTATTTTTATGTCTTTCAAACATTTTCTTTTACAAATGTTTAATTATTATTTTTATGTTCTTCGTGTTTCAAACTTTTTAATTGGAAAGTTGTATTAGGATGGGGTTCAACAAAAAGATTATGGGAGAGAAATAAAATTAGGGGTATTCTTTAGTTTTATTTGATAGATAAATAAATGCCAGGGCAATTTTAGTTTTATTTAATAGATAAATGTGTTGTAAATGCCATTTATATTTATTTTTACATAGTTTGATTTATAATTTTTATTTTTTCATTCAATATCTTTGTTTAATCAAATCAGGTTTTTTTTTTGACAAGGTAGTCACGTCTTAGCACCATAAACCATCCAAGGAAAAAGTACTACACAGAGGAAAAAGTATTATGATTTCTCACGATGTTCGCTTTACACATAATTTTTTGATTATTCATGAGTTCATCCTCATTGGCAAAGATATCCTCCCTACAGAGACCATCTTTAAGAAATACATTCTTCCTTCTCTTTTCTAGGCAAGTCCTGACTCCTCTTCGTGCATGGTGTCCTTTTCATGGAGTTCATTTCACCATGCTACCCCAATGTTAAATATGGGGTTCATTTCACAACTCCTTATATAGCACAAGAGCTCTCAATACTTAGTATCTAGGGATATTCAATTGTAATCTTATTCCTTAGTAATAAGTATTGGAGTTTGGAGACCCTAGTACTTATCATTAAGATCCATACATTAAGCCATCAATATTGAGTGTCAAGGGTCATCACACAAGCCATTAATACTTAGTATTGGGTGTTCTAAAATATAGTTGAGTCCTTAACACTAATTATGTAGGATCTTGAGGCAAGCCCTCAATACTCAATATGGGGGCTCATAATGTTGTCCCTGTCATACAATATTCAATATGGAGGACTCATTGCACTTCGCAAGGTATTAAGTGTTTTTTCACTTATTGGCTCTTTTATAAGTGAGTATTAGGTGTAAACCCCTCTCTCTCTCTCTCTCTCTCTCTCTCTCTCTCTCTCTCGTCATGAAGAGTTATGAACCTCATCATATTTACCATGACGCATGTGAACATGGAGACTCACATTAAATTCTAGCAATTTATCTCAAATTCACATAGAGAAGGACCATCAAACTTGAAAAACTCATCTCAAATAAGGATCTAAGCTCATCTAAGTTTGAACTCAAGTCTTTTGCATGAAAACACTTCATATTAACTATAAGTTGATAAACAAATATGGAAAGAGAAAGAAAAAAAAATCTTATAAATTTTATGTACAAGATATTGACTTCAATATTATAATAATAATATAAAAAATATTAATTTTTAAATAACTTTTTTTTAAATCTAGGAATTTTTAAATCTCAAATGTGTAATATTATAAGAATTATATAAAAAATATTAAATATTAAACATTTTTTTTTAATCTTAAAATTGTAGTAACACAATCCAATGACCCGCTTTACAAAGAGGGAAGGAATTCATAAGATTTCCAAAGACCCACTTTACAAAGAGGGAAGGAATTCATAAAATTTAATTTTTAATTTTTAAAAAGATATATGAGATTTTAATTTTAAATATTTATATTGAAAAAATAATGATTTTTGCATTTAATTGATTTTTATATAATGATTTTGTAAGTAGTAGTTATAAAAATAGGTTATTCATATTTCTAGTAATAATTGTTTAAAAAAATATTTAAAAATATTTATAATTAGTTTTTATTTTACCATAATAATTTGTTTATTTATAAAATTTTAATATAATTTAATGATAAAAATTATTTATTATAATATAATAAATATAAGGGTGTTAATTGGGTTTAGCTTGAATGGTTTGTGTTGAGGGATGTTTTCTTTCCACCCAGGTTCAATTCTAGCAAATGACATATTGAACTCTTAAATGAACATGATATGGAAAAATTCCAACAAATGACATATTGAACTCTTAAATGAACATGGTATGGAAAAAAACCTTGGATTTCTACAAAATATGGTTTACCTGGATACCATCTTCAAAATGAGGAGAAGTGCCCAGTGGGTTTCCCCATGAGTTATTCCCTCTAAAATAATAATAATAATAGATGTAAGGGTGTGATTTGTACTATCCACCTTACTTCAAATCAATAACACAGCTGCCCACCTTGATAGTTTTGAGTGTAAAAATTTAGAGATATAATAACAATCCAAAGCTAATTACTAATTTCTCCATCTGATTGATATAAAAAATAACAATAAATATAATAACCACTTTAATATTATATATTAATCATAATTAATAAAAAAATATTATGAAAGTTATTAAGTTGTATAGATATTTCAACTACTCAACAAATAACATAATTTTTTTCCAATAGAAAATTTGCTCGAAATTATATTAAGATTATAATCTCATTTACATCAACAAGTACCATTTCAAAAATGAGTTTTTCAAATAGTACTAACATTACTATATTATCGCTAAAATAACATATAATACCACTAACTTGTCCCTCCATACATAGAACTACTATCAATAGAGTGCATTGGAAATCTGTCACTGAAATGACCATCAACAAAAAAGATCATCTCCCCTTTGACAAAATAAGATTTGACAGAGCAAATCCTAAATCCTATCCAAAAAAAACAGAATGTAAACTGACAATCTCCTCCGATTAGAATAATTATTTATGTGCAGGTAGGTCGGCCTTTCCATTTTCCCATTGATAGAAAGTTAATCTGCCAGGTGGATCTAGCAAAGCTTGCTTGGAAAGACGATCTGTTTCTTTATTATACTCCCTGTATATACAATGATAATTGATTTCTTGGAAGTCTGTCGATAAGTCCCTGGTTCTGTGCTTCCAGCCTTCGATGTTGATAGAATTTAAATTGCCATTTTTTTCAGCCACTCTATGCTCACCTTTGAATCCCCCAAGACCTATATCTTTGATATTTTCCATAGTTTTTCAAGAGTAAGAGTAACCCATGCCCCCATCAGCTCCGCTTTTGAGTTTGTCCCACTCCCTCCATTAATATGCCATCTATAAACCTGCTTGACTGGGATTTTGATAACTCCCACAGCTCCACATATCGTTCCATCCTCAATGGAAGCCCCATCAAAAAAATCCGTAGCATAAACTGGCAAAAAGAAAGTCGGGTTTCTTCTAAAAGAATCTAATTTTTGTGAGGAGGAGCAAGAAGAGTGTGCTCTTATAGTTTTACAGATTATTGCCCACACCGATGGTGTTTTTTTCTCGAAAACAACTAGATTCCTTTCAAGCCAGATATACCAACATATATGAACAACAAGCATATTTGGGACAGTTTTGTCTTTTGCCTAGGAGCCATTAAGGGAAGTACTTGTACATCTATAATTTTGCTTGCGCACAACTGATAATATGTCATACACCACCTATGTGAATGGACAGTGCACAAAAATATGGTCTATGTCTTCAGCATCATTTTTACACAGTAGGCACATGGCGGGACCCTGCCATCCTTTTTTTTTAAAACCTCCCAAGTTAAAATCTTGTTTTTGGTTGCCAAACATACGAAGAGTTTTAACTTCAATTGGATGTTCTATTTCCAGAGTTTATGTTTCCAGCCGCTCCAAATAGGTAGATCTTGAGTGGAAATAAGAGATGAGTATAAATTTTTAACAGTTAGTTTACCTG
>JASDQU010101121.1:263518-284338 GCA_032191745.1 Picea mariana | reverse complement strand
TTAGACTGTGACAGTCAGAGTGCAATATTCCTGGCAAAGAACCCAGCTGATCATTCGAAGACAAAGCATATTGATGTTCAGTATCACTTTGTGAGAGACATGGTTGAGGAAAAGAAGGTGTTGCTGGAAAAGGTTGACACTTTGAAGAATGCTGCAGATTCATTGACAAAATCTGTGAGCACAGAAAAGTTCTCTTGGTGTAGAGTAACAATGGGCATCGCTGCCCTGGATTGTTGACTATATAATCCCCTGGACCCCTGGATGCAAAGAAAACAACAAGTGGGAGAATGTTGGGTATGTGTTATATTCTTTGCATGTGTGTGTGTGCGATGCGCCAGATAATCTGGCGATGCTATTTTTAGCGGATTTTGCTATTTTTAATTGATTTGTAAATTAATCCCGGATTAAGGGATTAGGGTTTTGGTATCTACAGAATACCTAAAAACATTGTATATATTGTATGGCGAATGGTGAAATTTGAGATAATGAAAAAGAAAGGTTTTCCTGGTTGAGGGTTTCCGGTAAAGATCTCTGTGTATTCTGTGTATGAGCCATTGATTAATTTCTGTATTGCTTAAGAATATATATGCATTGCTTTACTTTGCAGGTTTAAAACTTACAATTCGCTCCAGGTCACACCTTGTTTGGTGTCGGAGGAATGGCCCGGGGTGGGGAGTAGTCCAGGCTCAGCAATCAGGGACAGTTATTCCTCGAGGGCAGACTCATTCTCTCCAGGTTACACTTTGTTTAGTGTTGGAAGAATGGCCCAGGGTGGGGAATAGTTCAGGACAGTCATTCCTTAGGGCAGACTCATTCCCTCCAGGTTCCACTTTGTTTAGTGTCGGAGGAATGGCCCAGGGTAAGGAATGGTCCAAGCATTTCTCGAGGGCAGACTCATTCTCTCCAGGTTACACTTTGTTTAGTGTCGGAAGAATGGCCCAGGGTAGGAAATGGTCTAGGTTCAGAAATCAGAAACAATCCTTCTTCCTTGGTTGAGAAGAATGGGGCAGATAGCCCAGTGTTGATATTCTATATTGAGGGCAGACATTCTTTCAGACCTCACAGATGTGAGTGAAAGATTGGCCCAGATTATTATTATTGATGTTATATACTGAGGGCAGAAACTCTTTCAGATCTCACAGAGGTGAGTGAAAGATTGGCCCAGTTGATTCATTTTTTATGATAACATTGTTTCTATGCAGATGAAGACTACTGTGGTGGCAGACATTCTTTCAGATCTCACAGACGTGAGTGAAAGATTGGCCCAGATGATACAATTTTTATCATAACATTGTTTCTATGCAGGTTGCTATTTGTTATGAAGGACATTTTGTGATTGTGTTTCACAAAGTCTGAGTAGTTGTGTACTACTGGAATAGACACAGGTGTGTTCTATAAATTGATATTGTACCAGTTGTCATAGGAGATTATCCAGTCGGATAATAATGACAGGTGCTCGTGGTGCTACCAATTGAATGGTCTGTTGTGCTCAAGACTATACCTCCCTAGCTAGGAGGGAGTGTTAATATTATGGTAGCTTCGGGAGGTATGAACCTCTATTATGACCTATGACGAGACTAGAATCCTCCGAAAGGAAGCAAAGAATTGAAGTAAACCCTAGACAAGTTGTCGACTGAACAAATATATTTATATTGAATTTATTGATGTCTAGAAGGAGAAGTCGGCCCCAGTTAGACTGGCCAGGTCGTCCCTAGTTACACTGGCCAGTCCACTATAAATACAGGGTGCCAGTTTCATTATTTGTCATCTCAGCAGTTGCAGTGAGAGTTAAGTCTGCGCAGGCAGTTGCAGGCAGCAGCAGTTTTGTGTGCAGGTTTTCTAGGAGAGCTGGAAAGTGGTGCGCTAGCTTCTGGGTGGGATCATCTGTTCAATTTAGTTTCTATTCTTTTGCTTGGTGCATTTAGCCTATCTTGGCTATTGATTGCAGCCAAAATTCTCTTCTCGGTCAAGGTCAAGGTGCTCGGAGGGTGGCTTAAGGCCTGTGGTTGGGTGACGAGGGTATTGTCAATGGTTAAATGAGCACAATCCTCTATATTCTAACAATTTTGATATTTTATTATGGTCGGATGGTTGAGCTAGGCTCCCGTATTGTAAACTTTTGATGAAGCTTCTGGTTTTCTGGTTATGTAACAGGATTTGAGACTTCTGGTTTAATCTAAGTCAGCTTATTTTCCATCTTGTTTACCTCTAATGTTGGAGTGTCCATGATTGAAAGATTCACATGGATTGTTATGGTCGTATTGTAATGTAAGTTCGATTGTAGTTCCGTTGTAATGTTCTTCAGCCTTTTCTGAAACTTTGAATCCAAGAGGATCTTGTTTTATGAGTTGTTCCTCCTTAGGCTGCTGGAAGACTGGATTTCCATAGCAGACCTCTACATTTTTCTCTCTAGTTCTTCCTCCTACTCACCAGTATTACAACTTACTGACAGAAGTTAATCAAGACCTCACCTGCTTGTGCATGTTGGTCCAGTTTTCTGAGTTAGAACGATATTATCTTGAGTCTGCACCCATTCAACCCCCTTTAAATTTATTCATTGTGACATATAAACTGATGGGTATTGGGCTTACCTTCAATGCAATCTGAAGGTAACTTCTAGTGCTAACACCTGCAACCCTAGGACCATACTATGGATTGCCTAGTCATTATTTTCTCTAATATCCAATGGGTCAAAAGTCAATGTTACAAGTAGAGTCAACGGTCAATTCCTAATAGGGTTGAAACCCTTAAATGATCTTGGATTCAACTAGGGCATATTTTCAACTTCTAGAGCATCCCTTTTGCATTCTAGGGTTCTCTCTGTGGGCTTTGGGGTGTGGTTTTTCAAGGGATGAAAAAAAATTGATAAATGGGTTACCAAATCACTTGGTTTTCCACTAAGTTTTAGATATGTACCAAAGCGTTATCGACCTCTAATGTCTACTACTCTCCCTATTGGGTGCGGTCCAACACAACATATGAGTGACTAGAGAAAGCCCCTTGCAATTTCCTATGGGTAAACCCTAACTAGAGGCATGGCTTCCATAGAGCCAGTTGGGCACTTTATTGTACCCCCCGGGGGTTTGGAGATTTGGGGATAATTTAAAATCAGCACTTAGCCATAGGGGTTGTGGGTCATCAACGCTCTCAAAGGTAAAGAACCCTGGAAAGTCCTCCTTAGGCATTGTATCAAGTAGTGATGGCCTTTAGGCACAAAGGCATTGCAAAGAATTTATTTTCAAACCACCCTACAAACCCCTTCGAAAGCAAAGATTTTGGGACCTTTGTTGTACTAAGTATTTGTAAGCCCCGAGAGATACTGAAGAAAGAGTTGTCTCTCAAGATAGCGCTATCATTTAATGATCATTGTCTTTGGTGATTGTTGTTGATCCTTTTAGAGGGAAAGCATTTGGTGGAAGGATCATGGCCTTGAAGCTCTTCCATCAATGCATCCATTATTCTAATGACCTCTTTGATAGCTCTGCAAGGGCTTGACTTCCATGCCCTAACCTTAAGAAAAATACGCACTAGGTAATGTTGACAAGGTTATTGTGGACCAAATATGAAAGCTCATTCTAGACCATCAACTTAAGCTTTTCCTCCTCGCCATGCCATTGGAAGCAACACTATAAATGAGGCAAGGCCATAGTGTTCACTTGTTACACATAGACCATGCACTGCTAGTGGTTGTGTTTCAAGCCTTGCTTGGAAGATCGACTTTACAAGATTTGGAGTTGCAATCAAAACAATAACCTAGTTATTAGACCTTAGTTGTATATAGAACCCTCTACTTGAACAAAAAAAGGTTTTTCTTACTTAGAGATTGATGATATGAGCCCTCCATGTTGATAAACGATTATCCAACCTAGGAACCCATAACCGTGATGTCTTTAATGTGGGTGTGTCAAAACAATGAAGCACATATTTTGGTGATCTCTACTTGCTAGGAAGGTATAGGCATAGGTTGAGTTTGTATGCTAACAAATTGTCCATGCTTCCCTCCCCCTGGCGAGTTACTTAGCTAGGAGATCACCTTCCATGGGCCATAGAGTTTTTGGACACTTGGATGCTTTTAAAAGTTAAAGTGCTTTATTGGATCTTGAAACAACGAAATGGTGTATTGTTTAATGATGGTGTCTTGTCTTACCAACTTTGTGGTATAATGTGGTGCCTATGTGATTACGCAAATTGAGGTATGATGTTAGAAGGTGTGACTAGAAATGGAGCACCTTTAATGGTTGTTAGACTATTGGCATGTGGCCCCTTCCAACATGAGGAGAGTCACTACTATGGATGTACCCCCTAGGGTGTTTGGCCATCCGATCCTATAGTGCTCTCAACATGGCTCAACCTGCTCCAAGATTGATTGATTGATTAGTTCAACGTGCAACTAACCCCGCCATTGTCTCAAGTGGAGGGTTCAAGGAAAACAAGGGAGAGCGCACAACATGACCCTTGGACCTGCACAATCAGACAAGTAGTGCCCCATTAAAGGTTTGGCAATATCGAATGATACAAATCCCCCTAGTGATGGATGAGGCCTCATTGTCCCTATTAATGTTAATACTCCAACTGCAAGTTGGGGCAAGGCCCCCGGTGGTTATGACCAATGCCTTTCAACCTTCGACGTGGTTTTTTATTAGTGTTATTTTGTTTAGGCTTACATCCATGTTTATGCATATGCATTCATTGTTCGATGTGTTTTTTTGTTCGAGTATGCCCAAGACTAATACTGCATGATGAGGTGTTTTGGTGTTTACCAACCGCGAGTTTAGCTTCTTGCAATTGTGTGAAGGTTATTTTGACAACCCATCTTTTTTTGTATTAAAGCTTGTATATAATGCCTATTAAGAGAGTCTAAATAAAACTTTATTCAACAAAAAAAATCCTTGCAACAACATGATCAACAAGAAGTTCCACACAAGTTTCAAGTTGATGGCAAAGTATATATGCACTTGCAAAAAGAGCAATTTACAAGTCCCACTTATGGGTGAGGTATGACTAGTGGCTCGCCCGACACATAGGGGCAAGGAACGTAGTTGCTTGACCATTGGTCATAACCCATACCCCCAAAAAACATAACTCTTTAACACTATGGAACTACTATTTTAGCCCACTTAATAAATATAAAGCATTAGGTGTTTACTTCATTACATAAATCATGGCCAAGCCCCATAAAAGCAAAGCTAATTGGGAACATTTATGGACTTTCTTGGATTCAACATTATGACGTGGCATGTTGAATCATTTGTTGAGGTGGTTTTGATGGCAAAGTATAGATGCACTTGCAGAAAGAGCAATTTGCAAGCCCCACTTATGGGTGAGGTACGACTAGTGACTCGCCCGACGCATAGGGGCAAGGAACATAGTTGCTCGACCATTGGCCATAACCCATACCCAAAAAAAATGTAACTCTGTAACACTATGGAACTACTATTTTACCCCACTTAATAAATATAAAGCGTTAGGTGTTTACTTCATTACATAAGTCATGGCCAAGGCCCATAAAAGCAAATCTAATTGAGAACATTTAAGGACTTTCTTGGACTCAACATTATGACATGTCATGTTGAATCATTTGTTGAGGTGGTTCTGATCAATATTATATATGAGCCATTGTGTCCCATCCTCGATATCAAGAAAAACCTTTAAGTGACTTGATTTTTTTTTAAATCTAAGGGAATCGGTAACTATCTAGGATTACTTGGGCAAGGCCCAGGTTCAAATCCAGCTGGCTATAATTATAAACCCTAGGCTAGTGTCAACATCCCGCAAGCCAATGCCTAGCAAGAAACTTATGACTTAGCAAGGACCGAGACGTGCAGAGACACACCCGAGAGAGGAGTCCCACTCATGGGGGCCGCTTATTCTTCTAGCCTTATCACAACAAACCAAGGTCTCATCAAGGACTTGAACCCAAGTGGGGAGAGTACAAGACCTACCTTCCAACCATCTCATCAAACCACCTCAACCTAAAGTAACTTGATGTTTCCCCTTCAGGTCTCAAGAGCACGAGGGGTTGCCTCAAGAGAGATGGGCTATATCCCTTCTCATCCAAACGTGATGCTTACACCATCATGAAGGTTGTGGGTACGAATGGTTTTGAATTGAATATTATACCCTTCCTCAACATACAACCTATCTTGAATGTGGAGTTGCTTCAACAATGCTTTTCACATTTGTTGGACACCTCAAATGTTATACATGGCCCTACAAAGCTCAACCCTCACTAGAGCAAGCGATACTAGACCAGATCATGCAAACCAAGTGGAAGATCACCTACCACCAGAATATACAACTCTTTCAATGAGCACAAAGGGAAACATTTTCACCAAGGCAAGCAGTTCACTGGGAACCAAACCCAATAGTGCTTCCATCTTGTACAAGAACTTGAAGTAATGAACACCATTGCCACTAAGAAGGGTAACACTAATCCAAGGAATCGTCTAAGTTCATCTTAGAAATGGCCCTTGTATTCAAAGTTTTTGAGTCTTTAACTTTTGATGCATTTCTTGAGATCTTTTCATGCATTTTTCGAAATTCAAATGCCTAAATAAGGGCATCTAAAGCAAATTTTCTTTCCAACAAGCTAATAATCCCTAAAACTAAGCAACCAACAAAAAGCTATAGCCCAAAAAATCTAACTTCATATTGGAGATAAGGTTCTTGCATTATTATAAAATATATTTTCAATGCCTTGGTGCATAGCAAACACATCTCTTCTCTAAAATAAGTACCACCACCATTCCAGTCTACTTGTACAGTGTTTTCACCATCATTTCATTTTGAATGTCATTTTTTTTATGCATTTTTTTTTATGATAATGATGTTTTTCATTTCATTCACCGCATAATCCAGATCATGCAAACATAGAACCAGCCAATATCAATACATAACATTTTTACAATTACAACCCAAATAAAAAATATTGGCCTTTGAAACACAAATAGTACATGTTCTTGCCAGTGGTTTTATGGAAACAACATTAAAAATTGCAAGAGAAGTTTTATAGAAATAGCATTAAAAACTATCTATTCATTTCCTACAATTGTTAGTTTTATGGAAAGTTCACAATCAATGAATATACTATATACAAATCATCACCTCAAGCCAGTTTCTAACCTTCCACTCTACCAACAAACATGCCAATTTCTAACAATCCACTCTGCTATAAAAACATGACACCCTTCAGTGTTCACTTGAAAACATACCTTGCACTATTTAGTCTTAATTGGGCAACTACCCCCTTCAGCGAATATCCATCGGAAGCATGTATGATCATCATATCCTAGTGAAATTCACTATGTTCTCAAAGGATATTCTGCCAAACAAAATATTATCACCTCTGAAAAGAAATCTTTCGACTTTAGCATAAAATATTTGAACAGCATGCTGACCGTGATAAAAACATTCTCTCAGTAAAGCGTTAACTGATGGTGAATTGGGCTCAATATTATATTATTAGCGTGAATTGATAGTAAATTGAGCTAAATATAACATACCTTTGAGTTGAACACTAAATCTTCCAAAATAATGTTTCTACGTTGGACCACATTAACTCTATTGACTACAAGTATTATAATTCTTCTTATGTCCCTTTAGAAGTAGAGAACTTGAATTGAAGTATTGGAAAACTATTTTAGGTAAAGACAGTTTGTAATAAGAATTATCATTCCACAAATATTATCAAATACTCAATCAAGGTATCAAACTTGTCAATAGAAAGATTTTACGCGCAACCATCGTCTCTTCCATGCTGCCCTCCCAATGTTAGTAACTAATAAATCTTTTGCTACAATATCTTCCGTGACAATAGTGATCATCCATCATATAATTTGTTCGCATATTTTAACTCGAGATAATATTATTGTTAAAATATTGTGTAACCGCAAAGAATATTCTTATCCCCTTTTGTGGATAAAGATAAAATATATATTTATTATTGATTAGATCAATCCCCTTTTGTGGATTGATCATGTCGGGTATTGTAAATGACCAAATCCCTTTTTGTGGATTGATCAAACCCTAATTGTAATAGGCTAAATAAGAAGTTGGCCCCAGAATATATTAAAGGTGATTATAACCACCTAGAAGAAGAAGTCGGCCCTGCCAGTGAAGAGACACTTCCACACGTGCCAGAATTGTATAAATAAGAGAGGCCAGCGCCTCATTTAGACACACTCAACTCACTCATCTAGTGCGCAAGTTTTGAAGGAAGCTGCAATTGCCGGTTGCCAGAAGAAGGAAGAGAGAGAGGCATGTTGCTCAGTGTTGGATATTCTCTGTTGTCTGGTTCATTATCTTGGCATTGTATTGGTTATCTATATTAAGGAAGTTTTGTTGGGTTTTCTTCCCCTTGAGGGTTTCCCAGGATAAATGCTTGTGTACTCTTGTGATTGTGTTTCTCTCAGTGATCGTGTCTATGCTATTGTTATCTAGTAAATTGAAAGTAACCTAATAATAGCAGAAACTTTAACATGCTATCAGAGCTAAGTTGAAGAGAGCATCTTTCACAGGAAAAAGAAAAAAGTCATTGTTGTCGTACATGAAAATTAGGGCATTTTATTCAAAAAGGTTTTCAACCCCAAATCCATCTAGAAAGGTGTGCCCTACCTCAAGGAACATTTTGGCATCTTCAGCACACATTTTCAGTGGCTAGATCTCTCGAAAAGTGAAACCCTAGTTTTCACAAAGTACCAGAAGTACCAGAGTACCAGAGTACCAAAAGTACCAGAAAACCAGAAGCACCAATCCAGAAATCCGCAAATCAAGTTTGAAGGGGTAAAATTTGAATTTTCATAAATCTGACTGTACCAGCATACTTGCCTCAGTCCAGCACATCTTTTGGTGAGTTCAGTTTTCAGATCCAAGAAATTTGATTTTTTTATTATTTTTATAGCTCGAAGGGCTAGGGTTTCTACTGCAAGAAACAATGGCTACTAGCATGAGGGTAGAAGACAGGCTGGAAGGATCTAGAAACTTTAGATCTTGGAATCATAGGTTGCAGATGATTCTAGATGAGAATGATCTCCTAGAACATGTTACAGTATGTGTATCAGAACCAGATGAAGCAGAGCAAAAGACCAAGCATAAGAAGAATGAAAAGAAAGCAAAGAGAATCGTGTCAGATTCAGTAAAGGATCACTTGATCCCTCATATATCTGAACTACAAACAGCAAGGCAAATGTATGAAGCACTCAGCAGGTTATATGAAAGCAAAGACATCAGCCGGAATCTTACCTTAAGAAATCAGCTTTGTAATGTGAAGATGGAAAACTCAGAATCTGTCACATCCTTCCTTATGAGAGTTTCTCAGATCAGAGATCAGCTTGCAACTATTGGAGATGTCATTACTGACAAGGAGCTTGTAACCACAACCCTAAATGGGTTTCCAACATTTTGGATTCCTTTTGCACAAGGAGTGTGTGCAAAAACCAAGTTACCCAAGTTTGATAAGTTATGGGCAGATTGCACACACGAAGAATCTAGACTTGCAAACCAACAGAAAAGATTAATTGTTGACGAAGAGGAAACTCTTACAGTTCAAAAGAACAAAAGAAGTTCCTTCAGAGGGAACAATAAAGAAGCTAACTCCGTAAGAGTTCCAGACAAGAAGAAAGATGTTTCAAAGATCAGATACTACAACTGTCAAAAGTTGGGACACTTTTCCTATGACTATCCTCAAGGAAAAGGGAAAAGAAAGCATCAAGCACATGTGGCAAAGGAAGAGGAATCTCCTCCCTCAAAGAAAGCTTTAACAGAAATTAAGGATTATGCACTATAAGTTGAAGATAGTTGATTTGAAGAAAGATAGAAAATGGTGGAGTCTATGGAGCCTCCCCACACAAAAACAAAAGATAAGTATTCATGCTTATTTCTAGTATCTTGTTTACTTCAATACTTTATCATTACAAGTTAGATTTTTGTGAGAATGTTAATTAACCTCGTTTTACTTCAGTGTCTATGCATACTTATGAAGGAAGTATCAAAGAAGAGGATGAAGAAAGAGATAAAATATTTATTTCATGTATGATCACTCATGAGAGTGACAAAGAAAGCATATTGTAAGTAAGTTTATAAGTCTCGGAAGAAAGAACTTTTGTTGTGAATAGCAGAAGTTAGACAACACGACAAGGACGTATGATATGGTGACAGTCAGTGAAGACTAGACAATATCCGATATTCATATAGGAGCAGGAGGCTCCTAAAAATGCAGAACAAAAATATTGAAGATGAAGAAAAAGATGAATACACAGATAGAGTTGATGAGATGCAGGTAACTACATGTTGCTCTAGTACCGTTCTTATAGATGCAGAGGGAGCAGGTTGATCCAGTATGAAGTCAGAAAGAAATGTTCGAACTCAAGAAGGAACCCAGGATATTACAGAAGAAAACTTCAAGGATGATGATTAGAAGCTCTTAGTTTGGTGCAAGAGGGAGCCATGTCTCCGAGTTCGAAATGAAGGATCGTGATTTGATGCAATTATAAAGCAGATGGATGGTGCCCAGATATTTTGATCAAGATGAAAGCTATCGAGTAGATGGATGGTGCCCAGCAGATGGGTAGCATGGTATTATACCATTGAAAGATTTTGGACCATAAGAGATTTTTTTAGATCCCATAGCTAAACCTTCGTAGAGAAGGAATGAGCAATCCCACAGGTAGACCTTCGTAGAGAAGGGGAATGAGAAATTTGCCAAGGTTGGCCTCTGTCCAAGTGTTGAGTTTTGGATACTCTAGGGACATGCTAGAATACCCTCGTAGAGAGGGGTGTGACCACCCTCGTAGAGAGGAATGTGGATGTTTCTCCAAGGGGCAGCGGGCAGATACTCTCCTCTAGCCAAGGATTGAGTAGCCTGGAACACAAACCTTGACGATGTGGAATGGTTAGTTGGCTATTGATGTTTGTGTTTTGATCCTGCGCGGATCATGGAAAGGGAGTCTAGTCTTGCCCATGCTAGCATCTTAGCTTCTCTAGTTCATGTGGGATGACTAGTAGTGAAGCTATGGTAGTAGTCCTCCCCAGTGGATGGGTGAGATAGATGACTACAAGAGAAGGGAGAACATAAAAAGAATGGCAAAACTCATAGAATATCTTCTATGTGAAGATAAGATATCTTTTGTGTGAAGATAAGAAAGAAGTATCTTCTGCGTGAAGATAAAATAAAGAAAGAGTATCTTTTGCGCGAAGATAAAGAGAACAAAACTTTCGATGATTTATAGATATGCCAGTCAGTGATCATGATGCCAGATGACCAAGTGGAAGATATTGATGCCTCTTGTTATCCAGTCGATGATGTTGCCCAGTTGATGATGTTGCCCAGTTGATGATGCTATCCAGTGGATGCTGCTACCTAGTTGATGTTGACACTCGGTGACCTGTCAAAAGATAAAGAATATCCTTCTTGTTAAGAGGGAGTGTTAAAATATTGTGTAACTGCAAAGAATATTCTTATCCCCTTGTGTGGATAAAGATAAAATATATATTTATTATTGATTAGATCAATCCCCTTTTGTGGATTGATCATGTCGGGTATTGTAAATGACCAAATCCCCTTTTGCGGATTGGTCAAACCCTAATTGTAATAAGAAGTCAGCCCCGAAATATATTAAAGGTGGTTATAACCACCCAGAAGAAGAAGTCGGCCCTGCCAATGAAGAGACACTTCCACACGTGCCAGAATTGTATAAATAAGAGAGGTCAGCGCCTCATTTAGAAACACACTCAGCTCACTCATCTAGTGCGTAAGTTTTGAAGGAAGCTGCAGTTATCGGTTGCCGGAAGAAGGAAGAGAGAGAGGCGTGTTGCTCATTGTTGGATATTCTCTGTTGTCTGGTTCATTATCTTGGCATTCTATTGGTTATCTATATTAAGGAAGTTTTGTTGGGTTTTCTTCAACTTGAGGGTTTCCCAGGATAAATGCTTGTGTACTCTTGTGATTGTGTTTCTCTCAGTGATCCTGTCTATGCTATTGTTATCTAGTAAATTGAAAGTAACCTAATAATAGCAGAAAATTTAACAATTATGTGGTTAGTGTCTAGAGCATTATGGGCAACCTTAAGCTTGGTACTTCTATTCTCACTTTACATTACAACAACATGGTACATGACTACATAAACAAGAAAATCCGTGTTCATAAACAATGAAACAAATATTGGTTCTATAGAAACAAACATTAAGCAGTGAGAATGGAAACATTCTTCAAAGTAAAATGTCATTTAGCTGGTGTCTACAATCACTAGATGAAGAAAATTCTATTCTAAGACCCAACCAATATTTTTCGCTTGCAGATCAAATCAACAAAAGATGCAGTGTCCAAGACAATGCAGATAGAGGGGTCTCAAAGGCCTCAAAACATTTTGAAAGTCTAGGGTGCTTCAGCAGTTGGTCTTCATAAATGATAATCCCTCCAACTATAGGACCATAATGATAAACCCCTTGTTTGCAAAGTTATTCGGAAGTATGCTAGAAAATAGAATTAGCAAGTGAGCGGAAGAAGGAGATAAGCGTGCCAAAGGGAAAGCAGGTTTCAGACCTAAACACTCCACGATTGATCATGGTATAACTCTAAGGCACGTCATTGAAAAAGTGTGGGAGAAAAAAGAGGAAGCCTTTTGTTGCTTTGTTGATTTCAAAAAATCTTTTGACACGATCCCTTGAAATAAGCTTTGGCATAGAATGGAGGAACTTGGGATTCCTATGCATCTTAGAGCAGTTGTCCATAGACTATAGGAGGAGGTTAAAGTCAAAATCAGAATGTCAGCTGGTATCTCCAAAAGTTTTAGGAGTGATATCAAGGTCAAGCAAGGGTGCCCATTGTCCCCTACCCTTTTTGGTTTATATATAGACAAACTTGAAGAGTGGTTAAACCTACAGGACGGTGATCGTGCTCTTTTGGGCGAGTTTGTGATAAGGCTTCTTTTGTATGTAGATGAGCTTATTTTGATTGCTAAATCTTCTCTTGGGTTGCAAGAACACTTAATTTCCCTTGAGCACTTTTGTAGAATAGTGGGGATGCAAGTCAATACTAGCAAGATGAAAGTGGTAGTTTTCTCTAGAAAAAGAAAACATAACCAACATAAGTTTTACTTTGAAGGAAACACTCTTGAAGAAGTGGCAAATTACAAATACCTCGGAAGTGACTTCAACAAAAATCTAAGTTGGGATGGTTGCAGAAAGAAAAGAACTTTGGGAGGTTGGAAATTGTTCTATGATTTCCAAAATAGGTGCAGAGAGGCAGAGCTATGGGATTGGAAGACTACACAAACTCTCTTTGGTCTTTTAGTGATCTTGATGGTTTTCTATGGTTGTGAAGTGTGGGCCAGCAGTACATCTCACTTACAGTGGAAGCAAATTGAAAAGATTCAAAACGCTTGATTACAAACAAGTTTAAAATTAAAAGTTCAATCCCTTATGATATCATGTTGAGTGAAATGGGGGATGCTCCTATTGAAGCAATTGCTATGGTGAGACTCACAAGATATCTAAAAAAAAATGAGCAAATGGAAGACGGTCGTTGGCCTAAGGTCGTTTTCAATGACATATTGTGCAAAAGAAAGAAGATGTAGATGCGGAAAAATAGTAAATGGCTTAGTAAATGGGATATTTACTTGAACAGGTGCCCTACTAACAGTAAAGAGATAAAGGTTTTTTTTATCAATAGGTTCCACAAGCGAACTTGGAATAAAGGGCTAGGTAGAAAGAAAGAGTATTATATTGAAGAGTTTAACCCCACTTACAATCATCATCAAAAAGCGTACATAGGGGCCAATATATCTTGGAAAGCCAAAATGTTTATTGTTCAATTAAGAACCAATTCCCATCAACTCTGTGTGAAACTTGTCGCTGGAAAAGACCAAAGGAATCTTGGGAAGAAAGGGTGTGTATGTTTACTGCTGCAATAGGAAATCATGGAAGATTTCAAGGTAGAACATCAACAAGATGTGCTCTTCCGATCCACTGTACTTTCTGCTCAATCTGAATCAGCAGGAATCAAGTCTGATGTTTAACCGGATACATCAATGATCCAATCAACTGTGGATTGGTCTCATCTTGAATCAACATCAATCTTCTTCTTTAAATCCATCACGGTGGATTTGTATTCTGTCATACTTCTTGTCCCAAGAAGTAGTGTATCATACTCAGATTCTTTTATGAAAATCAGAAGTCAATGCTTGCTAGTTTTAACAACTAGTCTTTCTGAGTAAATCCTCAGGATCAGGTTTTTGTCACCAATATTGTATAGGTTTGGATTAGCAACATTCTTACTGAAATCCAAACTCATCAAGAATCTATCTATATGATATAGATTCCAACTCATGGATGGTGGTACGGATGGAAGTGAAACGGTTCACTGGTTCGAGTGTCTCATCATGGACAACTCCCTCTGTGTGTAAGAAACCTCTGGCTTATAGATCACGTTTTGTATTACTTTGATACTTTCATTAGTTGCATGCTTTACCACGGATTTCTCTTTCTGGTCCCTGAATAATATTTTATGCACCATCCTATTAAAGTATACTGGCACTCTTTTGTTATGGCATTTGGTCATACTGGTTCTCTTGTTGTTTTTCTAAGACATGGAGTCTTATCATCAATGAAGTGTCTCATGACTGGAGAATAGCTTTGAAAGACTCTTTTACTTTCTCGAAAGGTGCCTTGAGAGGCTTGTATGTTTTTTTTCCTCTTGCATAGAGAGTCTAGGTGGGCATTTTATGCCTTGCTGCAATATCACTGAACATATCAACTGGAGCAACGTCTTTCTCCCTCTGAACTGTTGAAGGGGTAGAAGGTATAGTCTTACTGTCAATCTCCATCTGAGATTCTCTGGATCTTTGAAAGATTATCTTTTCTTCAAGGACAACGTTTCTACTTGTTTTAATCTCTCTCTGACCAGGAATGTCGATCTGGAATGTTTTGGAGATTCACTGTATCCCTCTTTCAAGAATAATGTTTCTGCTTTGTTCTTGCACAAGGAACAATGCTTTGGACTCTCGTACCAGGGATAATGATCCAAGTTTTGAAATTTCTTTTAATATAAGGAGTGATATCCTTCTTTTATTTTAAAAGACATACAATTCACTGTAAAATTTAGAATAGAAGGATTTTACCTATTTGTAGCAACATTCTTCTTAGAGAAAATACTTCTCGTTTCTTCTTTCTTCATTTTCTTTAGGTGGATCAGAATCAATGTCGGCAGTGATGGCATATTGCTTTCCCTTCTTTCTGGTTGGACAATATTTAGCAATATGTCCATACTTGTCACATATGTAGCATTGAACTTTTGAGGGATCTCTTCTTTGATACCCTGAGTTTGATGAAGTATTTTCTTCTTTAAATGTTTGCTTGAAGTTTCTTTTGAATTTTCCTCCTTTTCTGGTATGAAGTGCAAGAGCATGATTTTCTTCTGGGTAATCTTCCACTCCTTTATTTATGAGTCTTAGTTCTTCTTGAGTACAATCTATCCATAGTTGCTCAAAGGTAGGTAGAGTTTCTCTTCCACTCGTGCTCTAAAGGAAGGGCTCCAATAATTTTGGAAGATTATGACGAGTAGTTAAGACAAGTTCTCTATCAAACATGTTTTCTCCAATTGTATCTAGTTGTTCTTTAACCTCTGATAACTTCATGAAGAAAAGTGCAACTGTGTCATCTTTCGTCATCTTAGTACTTTGGAGTTGACTTCTCAAGGCAAGGGCTCTGAGAGTGTTGTCACTTTCAAACATTTCTTTTAGTGTTTTATACATATCGTAGGCAGTCTTTAGATTTGCAATCTAGGGCAAGAGATGATCTCTCACTGAGTAGATGACTATTTTCCTTGCTCTGACATCATCTTCTTTTCTAATTCGGTTGTTGTTTCTAGTAGAGTTTTAGTGGTTGCATCCAAGAGATCTTCTTCTTCAAGAGTGACTAGAAGCTTTGATTTCCAAGGGTTGAAGTTGCTTGCTCCATCAAGCCTATCTTCCATTGGAGTTTTGTTCTTCATCTTTTCTTGAATCCTTGTAGTCTGGATTATGTTTGGACTTATGACTGCCAACAATCAATTTAATAGTATCACAGAGATGCTTGTTGATTCAGAACAATATTTCTTCAGAAAAAACCAGAAATATTCTGCAGAGGTTTCGACACCCTAGAAACCCTAGGGCCAAAAATCAAAATTTATCGGAATTAAGTTTTGAGGGCCTCTAGAGATGCGCTGGAAGAGGACGTACTCTTTTATGCTGGAATTTACCTCAGCGTCCAAGTTTCAGGGGCTGAAACACTTCAAGGAGGAGGGTCGTACAGAAATTTCTGGAACCTTGGGAAGGTCATACAGTTTTGCAAAAGTGAAGGGTTTGCTAATAAGGGATGAGACTTGGTGGATGCTTGTGCAATGGGTTCTTTCATAACCTATGCTCTTATACCATGTTGAATTTTCATAAGCATCAGGTTAAGCAGGAAGTTCATTCCATTTTAACAATTAACCATAACCATAATGTTGCAGCGATCAAGATCACATGAAGAAGCACCATGCACAAGAACACAAGATATATCCTGGGAAACCCTTCTCAAACAGGGGAAAAAAACCCAGCCAAATCCTTTGCTATAATCTTCAAGAGAAAGACCTTTACCACCAAGAATATCCTAGCACACAAGAGGGTGCACAAAACCCTAGAACTCTAGAGCCCAAGAGAGGTGCGCAACTTTGACCAAGAAGTGTACTTGCTGAAATTTCCAAAATTCACAAGTGTGTGTGTGTCTACAATGAAAGATTTCATTTTACTTATATTAGACTTGTCATGTGTCTATTGGCACAATAGGGCCGACCTCACTTAGACATATTATTTCTTTATTATTATAATAATTAATATTAATATTATTTATCTTTTACAGTTTATCTTTAGACACAATAAGATAGAGCCAACCTGTACCCTTTACACAATAACTAGGGTTACAAGTAGGTCTGACTCTTGAACAACATATAGCAAAGGATCTGATACACCCACTAGTGCTCATCCACTAGGGGCACATCCATAGGGATGTCATGGACTTGATTCACTGCATCACACAGATGAACCGGGTCTTCACACATGTACCTGTGCTCATCCACAAGCACGTCTGCTCGACAGATTTGCTTTCCCACTGCCACCAACAGGAGGATCATCTGGAGTCTTCTCATCAACTCTGTTGCTGCTTAGAGGAGGCCATCACATCATCTTCATTTCTATTCACATGATGATGTGCCCAACGCTTTTTAGGGATTTTTTACGCTCACCTTGTGCTCAACCACAGGCATGTCTTAACTCCACAAATCGCTCTTACATAGGATAATCATCTGGATTTCTTTTCTCTCACGTCATGGAGGCGGCCATATACATTCCTAGCCCCTGTCCCGGGCTGAAACCACGAACCCTTTATTAGGGGCTTTCTCTCAGGTTTGTAAGCTAAGAGTAAGACTTCACATTGTTGCTATATTCCACATCTCACAGGTTTGTAAGCTGGAGGATGTCTCCTATAGCTGCATTCATCAACATTTACTTCATTACATAAGTCATGGCCAAGCTCCATAAAAGCAAAGCTAATTGGGAACATTTAAGGACTTTCTTGGACTCAAAATTATGACATGGCATGTTGAATCATTTGTTGAGGTGGTTTTCATCAATATTATATATGAGCCATCGTGTCCCATCCTCAATATCAAGAAAAACCTTCAAGTGACTTGATTTTTTTTTTAAATCTAGGGGAATCGGTAACTATCCAAGATTACTTGGGCAAGACCCAGGTTCAAATCCGGTTGGCTATCACTATAAACCCTAGGCTAGTGCCAACAGCCCGCAAGGCAATGCCTAGCAAGAAACTTATGACCTAGTAAGCACTGAGACGTCCGGAGACACACCCGAGAGAGGAGTCCCACTCATGTGGGGCGTTTATTCTTCTAGCCTTATCACAATGAGCCAAGGTCTCGTCAAGGACTTGAACCCAAGTGGGGAGAGTACAAGACCTACCTCCCAACCATCTCATCAAACCACCTCAAGCTAAAGTAACTTGATGTTTCCCCTTCAGGGCTTAAGAGCGCGACGAGTTGCCTCAGGAGAGATGGGCTATATCCCCTCTCATCCAAACGTGATGCTCACCATCATGAAGGTTGTGGGTACGAATGGTTTTGGATTGAATATTATACCCTTCCTCAACATACAACCTATCTTGAATGTGGAGTTGCTTCAACAATTATTTCCACCTTTGTTGGACACCTCAAATGCTATACACGGCCCTACAAAGCTCAACCCTCACTAGAGCAAGCGATATTGGACCAGATCATGCAAACCAAGTGGAAGATCACATACCACCAAAATATACAACTCTTTCAATGGGCACAAAGAGAAACATTTTCACCAAGGCAAGCAGTTCACTAGGAACTGTTATCGCACGGTTTGTAGTAAGGGTTTAGGCAGCTTGAGTCAAGGCTTAAAACCGGCGTAACAGGAGCTTCCCCACCCATTGTCACCTCAATGGGGGGCTCTTTCTATTTAGGATGGCTAGTCCAAGGGAGACGTCCCTAAGTAATCTGGGTTAATGAAGGGCTAAAGGTATAATGGATCAAGGTGAAAGAAACCCTTTCACAGATTACTGCCAAAGATGAAATAGTCAAGAAGAATGTCTTCCACTGGATGGCACATGTTTGCGAGACAAGACAAATAAACTAGAATGTGTGTTGCAGTGGGTTAGTACTTCAAAAGCATTAATGACTATCTTCAAATATACCAATGAGCAATGATCAAATGCTATTATTGACGAAGTCAATGATGGCTAAACAAAGACAAATAACTTATATCACTTCTTCAATAAATGCATAAGAGATAATGAGCATTCAATGTGCAAAATTAGATCCTTATCATATCATAATGCTACAAATATCAAATCTGCTCATAATAGATAATGTCGTTGCGTCACCTATATTGTTGTTGTTATAGGTGTGACGTCAAGCATAAATCAATAGTTCAAAATGAAGACAAAGAGTGAAACGTTTCCTTCAATAAGCTTATAAATGCAATTACTAACTCAATGTCTATCAAAAGAGGTGAGTAAAGTCACAATGTTGCAAGCTAAGCAAAAGATTAAAGTAATGTGATGTCACCAATATAAGTTGTTGCAGTCACTGTGACGTCAGCCCTAAATGATTGGTTAGAGAGGCCAAAAAAGGTAACGTTTTGCAAAGTTAACCAATGGAAAAGTGTAAAACCTTTATGGCCGCCTAGAGGAGACTTGGTCGCAACTTTTTAGAGCAAA
Organism: Picea mariana; assembly: GCA_032191745.1. Lineage (NCBI taxonomy): Eukaryota > Viridiplantae > Streptophyta > Pinopsida > Pinales > Pinaceae > Picea > Picea mariana. The sequence continues at coordinate 265,072 of JASDQU010101121.1, read as the reverse complement.
CAAGAGTGAAATAGGTTAGGACGTCACCTCTAGGGTTAGGGTTAGTAAACAGCTAGGGTTAGTCCCTAGGTTAGTTAGGGTTTCAATTTAAAAGGTGTTTGAAAGAGATTTGAAACATGAACAAGCTCAAGATTACTTCTAGACTAGTGCCTTGGGTTAATGGAGTCAATTTGAAGTGAGACTAATGGTTTAGGAGAAACTTAAACTTAAGGACAAGAGAGTTAGGGTTTGATAGTGTTGCTATGGCAAGGCCACCAACCCTAAACCCTAAGAAGGAAAGACTTACCTAGGTGTAGCTAAGGTAGGCCTAAAGCTTCCTCTTCTCTCCTTAAGACTTCTTTGGCAAAACGGCTAGCTTACAAGCACAAACCTAGGGCTGAAAAGTGTTGCTTACATACAAGGCTTTTCAAAACCCTAGAAGTAAACCCTAGGTGTAAACTAAATTAGGCCTAGGACGCCTTCTTTCTTCAACTTGTGCTCAAAACTAACTCAAGATAAGAGGAAGTTAGTGTAGCTATGGCTAGGCTAAACCTTCTGAAATCAAATGGCTATAAGCTTTATTCATGGGGACATGAAGCCACAACCTACTTGTGTGTTGGCTCCCTAGGGTTTCAAGAATTAAGCAAATGACAACAAGATAACAATTAATGCAAGATGTTAAATCAGCAACCATTCATTCAAGAAGTTTTGATGAAAAACACTTACAAGATCATGAAGAAGCATAATCCATACCCTAGTTGTAAACCTTCCAATGAATAAAAGCACCACTTGCCAAAAAATAGTCCTCTAAGAGGTTGCGCCTCACTCCAAAGAGAAAATAAACCAAGACAAGAGCTAAAAGATATCACTCCCACAAGAGAGCAAGTTATGTTATGATAAAATGAAGAGGCAACATCCTCTTTTTATATGATCTCTTGACCTTTAATTTACAAAATTGGGTCAATAAAACAACCGACATGGCTGACATTACAATATCTTAATCATTTGTCACTTTTACATGCTAAAATGCCAAAAATGAGCTAATAATGAGACGTCGAGCCCCTTTAGGGGAGACGTTGGCCCTTTTAGGGCTAAATCATCATCCTGCAACCCAGACGTTGGTCCCCCTGGGGCTCCTGCAGCCTGCTAACTGTGCAAAACAAGCCCAACATGCCGCCCTCTGCTCCAGAAAGTGTCCAGCCAGCCCTGGGTGGCGTCCAATCCAGCTAGGTCAACGTCTCATCTGCAAGGGGTTGATCCCCATAGGCCAGGTCTGCCAAAACGTCCTGATGAGGGCGTCCTTCTTCTTCTCTGTGTACGGGCTCGTCACAAAACTGTCCTGCCTCTGCCATCCCAACGTCCATCTAATGGGCTCTTCAGCCCCATGGAGGTCCAAACTGATCATCTCCCCATGTGCACCGATCCTCTGGTACCTGTCCGCCGGGCATGGTCCTGCACATCAAAGACTACGCCCTCCAGGGGCTCATCAGTCCTAGACATCATAGCAATGTAAATCACATCTCATCATTAAAATTTATCAAATATATGCATAACATCCCTAACAAATCTTCTAAG
>JASDQU010101121.1:234435-252935 GCA_032191745.1 Picea mariana | reverse complement strand
ATGATGAGACCTCCCATCCTCTTGGTTAGGTCTTGCATTTATTTATTTATCATTTTCTTAGGGTCCCTTAGTTTCTTATCGAGAGGTTTTTTTATTGCCTTCTCGGGGATCCCCTGGGCGAAGCATCTCTAGGTTTTCATCTCCTATGGCTTTTATCTTTTACCAGCTGCTTTTACCCCCTGGGCCTTTAGCCCCTTCTTCCCACAAGACAAGATGTACCCTGGATGGTCATCCTAATGGCCAGACTAGGGGAATGGGATGGATGAGCGGGGTTTTTAAGATGTAAGAGTGATAATATGAGGGAAGCAGACGATGGTTCTGCAAACCCCCCTTGGTGGCTAACCAAAACCCGCAAATACCAACTTGCTAAGCTACCCCATCAATTACCCCAACAATGGTCAAGTAGATTAGTGTAAGATCCAAGTAGTTATCTGAAATGAAAGAGATCTAATGCATACATAAGAATGTTATAATGATCAAATATGACACATACCATGATACCTCGGACCAATTACCTCATGGAGCAAGAGCCTTTTCTGATGCAAGCCCAGGCCGGTAGTGATGGAGGCTGGTACTGCTGACAGGACAAGTCTGGCTGAGAAGAAGAAAAGATGGGCCCTCAAGGGCCATGCTCAAGTCAATCTGCTCTCGTACTCCATGTCTGGGATCATGTGGGCCTCGAGACATGATCTCCTAGTTATCCCTAGATATCGGGGATAACAGGAACCAAACCCAATAGTGCCTCCATCTTGTACAAGAACTTGAAGTAATGAACACCATTGCCACTAAGAAGCGTAACACTAATCGAAGGAATCATCTAAGTTCATCTTAAAAATGGCCCTTGTATTCAAAGTTTTTGAGTCTTTAACTTTTGATGCATTTTTTGAGATCTTTTCATGCATTTTTCAAAATTCAGATGCCTAAATAAGGGCATCCAAAGCAAATTTTATTTCCAACACCCTAAAAGTGAGCAACCAACAAAAAAAACTATAGCCCAAAAAATCTAACTTCATATTGGAGATAAGGTTCTTGCATTATTATAAAATATATTTTCAATGCCTTGGTGCATAGCAAACACATCCCTTCTCTGAAATAAGTACCACCACCATTCCAGCCTACTTGTACAGTGTTTTCACCATCGTTTCATTTTGAATGTCATTTTATTTATGCATTTCTTTTTTATGATAATGATATTTTTCATTTCATTCTCCACATAATCTGGATCATGCAAAAGATAGAACCAGCCAATATCAATATATAGCATTTTTACAATCACAACCCAAATAAAAAATATTGGCCTTTTAAACACAAATAGCACATGTTCTTGCCAGTGGTTTTATGGAAACAACATTAAAAACTGCAAGAGCAGTTTTACAAAAATAGCATTAAAAACTATCTATTCATTTCCTACAATTGTTAGTTTTATGGAAAGTTCACAATCAATGAATATACTATATACAAATCATCACCTCAAGCCAGTTTCTAACCTTCCACTCTACCAACAAACATGCCAATTTCTAACAATCCACTCTGCTAATAAACATGACACCCTTCAGTCTTCACTTGAAAACATACCTTGCACTATTTAGTGACACCCTTCAGTCTTAATTGGGCATCTACCCCCCTTCAGCCAATATCCATCGGAAGCATGTATGATCATCATATCCTAGTGAAATTCACTATGTTCTCGAAGGATATTCTGCCAAACAAAATATTATCACCTCTGAAAAGAACTCTTTCGACTTTGGCATAAAACATTTGAACAGCATGCTGACCGTGATAAAAACATTCTCCTAGTAAAGCGTTAACTGGAGGTGAATTGGGCTCAATATTATATTATTATCGTGAATTGATAGTAAATTGAGCTCAATATAACATACCTTTGAGATGAACACTAAATCTTCCAAAATAACGTTTCTACGTTGGACCATATTAACTCTATTGACTACAAGTATTATAATTCTTCTTATGTCCCTTTAGAAGCAGGGGACTTCAATTGAAGTATTGGAAAACTATTTCAGGTAAAGACGGTTTGTAATAAGAATTACCGTTCCACAAATATTATCAAATACCCAATCAAGGTATCGAACTTGCCAATAGAAAGGTTTTACGCGCAACCACCGTCTCTTCCACGCTGTCCTCCCAATGTTAGAAACTAATAAATCTTTTGCTACAGTATCTTCTGTGACAATAGTGATCATCCATCATAAGAAACTAATAAATCTTTTGCTACAGTATCTTCTGTGACAATAGTGATCATCCATCATATAATCTGTTCGCATATTTTAACTCGAGATAATATTATGTGGTTAGTGTCTAGAGCATTATGGGCAACCTTAAGCTTGGTACTTCTATTCTCACTTTACATTACAACAGCACGGTACATGACTACATAAACAAGAAAATCTGTGTGTTCATAAACAATGAAACAAATATTGGATCTACAGAAACAAACATTAAGCAGTGAGAATGGAAACATCCTTCAAAGTAAAATGTCATTAAGCTGGTGTCTGCAATCACTGAATGAAGAAAACTCTATTCTAAGACCCGACCAATATTTTTCACTTGCAGATCAACTCAGCAAAAGATGCAGTGTCCAAGACAATGCAGATAGAGGGGTCACAAAAGCCTCAAAACATTTTGAAAGTCTAGGGTGCTTCAGCAGCAAGTGGGCAGAAGAAGGAGATAAGCATGCTAAAGTGCTAAAGGGCAAGCAGGTTTCAGACCTAAACACTCCACGATTGATCACGGTATAACTCTAAGGCACGTCATTGAAAAAGTGTGGGAGAAAAAAGAGTAAGCCTTGTGTTGCTTTGTCGATTTCAAAAACGTTTTTGACACGATCCCTAGAAATAAGCTTTGGCATAGAATGGAGGAACTTGGGGTTCCTATGCATCTTAGAGCAGCTGTCCATAGGCAATATGTGGAGGTTAAAGTCAAAATAAGAACATCAGCTGGTATCTCTGAAAGTTTTAGGAGTGATATCGGGGTCAAGCAAGGGTGCCCATTGTCCCCTACCCTTTTTGGTTTATATATAGACAAACTTGAAGAGTGGTTAAACCTACAGGACGACGATGGTGCTCTTTTGAGCGAGTTTGTGATGAGGCTTCTTTTGTATGACCTTATTTTGATTACTAAATCTGCTCTTGGGTTGCAAGAACACTTAATTTCACTTGAACACTTTTGTAGAACAGTGGGGATGCAAGTCAATAGTAGCAAGACGAAAGTGGTAGTTTTCTCTAGCAAAAGAAAACATAACCAACATAAGTTCTACTTTGAAGGCAGCACTCTTGAAGAAGTGGCAGATTACAAATACCTCGGAAGTGACTTCAACAAAAATCTAAGTTGGGAAGGTTGCAGAAAGAAAAGAACTTTGGGAGGTTGGAAAGCATTTTATGCTTTCCAAAATAGGTGCAGAGAGGCAGAGCTATGGGATTGGAACACTACGCAAACTCTCTTTGGTCTTTTAGTGATCCCGGTGGTTCTCTATGGTTGTGAAGTGTGAGCCAGCAGTACATCTGACTTACAATGGAAGCAAATTGAGAAGATTAAAAAACGTTTGATTACAAACAAGTTTAAAATTAAAAGTTCAGTCCCTTATGATATCATGCTGAGTGAAATGGGGGCTGCTCCTATCGAAGCAATTGCTATGGTGCGACTGATAAAATATCTAAAAAAAATTGAGCAAATGGAAGACGGTCGTTGGCCTAAGGTCCTCTTCAATGACATAATGTGCAAAAGAAAGAAGATGTGGATGCGGCAAAATAGTAAATAGCTTAATAAATGGGATATTTACTTGAACAGGTGCCCTACGAACAGTAAAGAGATAAAGGTTTTTGTTATCGATAGGTTCCACAAGCGAACTTGGAATAAAGGGCTAGGGAGAAAGAAAGAGTATTATATTGAAGAGTTTAACCCCACTTACAATCATCATCAAAAAGCGTACATAGGGGCCAATATATCTTGGAGAACCAAAATGCTTATTGCTCAATTAAGAACCAATTCCCATCAACTCCGTTGTGAAACCTGGCGCTGGAAAAGACCAAAGGAAGCTTTGGAAGAAAGGGTGTGTATGTTTTGCACCTCCGGAAAAGTGGAAACAGAAAAACATTTCATTTTAGAGTGTGAAGCCTTCAAAGACAGTAGGGACAGCTATGTAAATATCTTGACAGCTAGCTCTTGGGATAATTTATTCAGCGAGGGGACCGTGGAGAAATTGGGGGCGCTCATCATCAAGTTGAATAGGAAAAGGGCTGAAATGCAGAAATCAGTGTGTGAGGCGGTCTGTCCCATAAGCTATTGTTAGCCTCGTGGACGTTAAAATAACTTCTTTTTCTTTCTAAACAGCCCAGAAATTAGAGATAGGCTCAAACATACCAGGGTTTATCAATGGCTGTTAGCGACTTTATCAGAAAGCAGAAACAAAAACACTTTTTGTGAGACTGCAAAGTAGCCAGAACCTTTTGGAACTGGATTACTACTGACAACTATGCTCTCTTAATCACCCCGCAACCCCCCTCCACCACCTTCACTGGAAACAGGTCATCTTTGGAGATGAGATGGATATTCAGGCAGGCAAATAGAAACATGTAGGGCACCCTAAGCTTGACTGGCATCTCCTTTCTGTGGAGGCACTTGAAGCTACAGTCAATGGTGATCCTCCGCCACTTCATTTAGGGGAAATCAAAGCTTTCAAATCAGATCTAACAATCCAGTTTGCAGGCTGGATAGGAATCTTCAGAAAAGATGAAGATTCTCAAAACTGGAGCCAAAGCGAATAAGTTGGCACCCCTTGCTTATGTAGGGAGCAGTATGAATTCCCAAAGTAATTTCTACGTACCGTCTCTTGTTCATTCATGAAAGATGCATTTTCCCAAAAAAATATCAAGGATATATTTCTAACTACTCCATTCATAAATTATTTATAATAAATACATATTACCCGACTATCAAATCACATTATGCAGTGTCACTCTCCCAGCATTGTTGACAGCCTCAAGAGAAACCATCGACTTTATCCTAGTTCATCTCACATTGCAGCAGAAAACAAATTTTGCAAGAGACATCATGCTCTCGTGTACTAGAAAATTTGTTTTGATTAAAAACGGATCTGGTAAAGGTTGAATATTCCTTATAATAATTATTATGAGATAATCAGAGCATTGCCTCCCCAAGCTAAGAAGCACCATATTGGACTTTTGTAATGTGTAGGGAGGCAGAGTCAGAGTTCCTTGGTTACGGTGTTGACCTTCTTGTGCTGGCCATATAACGTATGGAAGTGGTTGCATAATGATCGAGGTTAAGCAGCATTATAAATCATCAAATATTAGCGACCTGTTTATATGCCAGGGAACCTCCTTGAGCTGTAACAGCCCTGTGAGTCAGTTGGAAAAAGTGTTTCATATATCTACATTCTTTATGAGAATGAATGCTCTCCCCTGCTATTAAGAGCAACAATAGTAGATAAAACTCTTATAGATCGTCATGTTCTAGCCACCTCATGTTGTGATGCCAAATATTTTATGTCATCTATTATGAAAACACACCTGTAGAATCAATGTCTTTTTAGTTATATGCAGCACAAAAAGCTTTGTCGTGCTCCATGTAACTATTAACTCAAAGAAATCCTAAATAAATAGGAATCATCATCTGACAGGGAAGAAATTTTATCTTCATGGTTAGCAACGTAATCCAAAAAAGTATTATAAGGAATGATCCAAGAACTCCACTATAAGTAAATGTACCTGAGAAATATATTTTTCCCAAATGCAATAAAAATTTACATGGTGACTTCCATTCACCCTATCAAACAAAATGTGCAAATTGAGAAAGTGACAGCTGATGGACATCATGCTATGATTAAGTATTCATGTAAAGAAACATGGCATTACAGCCAACATGATCAATCTGTTCAGTATACAAAAAATGATTACAAATAATCCGCAGGCATTATATGATCAGTAGATTGGATCACATGTAAAATATATAGATCATATATCAGACCATATATGCCTTTTTGATAAAGTTTCCAATGCTATTGAGTCCTGATCCAGTCCATAGTTCAGCGACGCATCAGGCGGCTTCGTTCTCGCTTCCGAAAACGCTCCAGCATGATTTCATCAGTTGCAGCTTGTCGTCTATTTCCAACATTTCCTTCAGGAGCAATCTCCCCTGATATGGAACCACTATTTTGAGCATCTTTATCCTTGTACAGCTCCGGATGGTCTGCAAACTTTGAGTTTACATTTAGAACAAATGTCTGGTGCATCTAATACATACCAAATAAGCAACTATTGAAATGAAATTTGGTATCATCCATTCTTGTCTGACGATAAGATAATTATTAATGAGATTTACACAGTCTAACAACCTCCAAGGGTAAAAATCTAATAGCAAACATATGAATAGATTATCTCACTAACAGTGAGATTTTCTTTGGGCTCTAACCTCTTCGGAGTTTTTCTGCATACTCCCTACCACGTTGAAAGTAATCAGCACTGTAACTGGATGGAATACTTGACTGGGGCCTGACATTGAAAAAGATGAAACCATGTACTAAGCTTTGTACATTAAAGAACCAAAAGCAAAGGCAAACCTCCATCTTCCTGAAATGTATTTCTACAAATAGGAATGTACCCATCTTCCAAGAAGTACCATGACAGAGAAACAATGCAAAATGAAAATTAGTACCAACCTCCCACGGCCAACAAATGGGCGTTTATCTTGTAGCTGTTTCTTTGCAGCCTCAGTTTCTTCAATGTTCCTTAGTTTATACCTGGAAATGAGAATCAGGAAAATAAAACTAAGTGTGCAGCATATGTATTTTGTGTTTTACAGTTTACTTAAATCTGTCCTTCAGTTGTCATGGATGGAGAAAAGACAGGCAGAATGCATAAAATTTAGTATAAGTCAGGCTTGAAAGTTCAACAGTCCAGCTTTACTACAGTCTCAGCAGTGCTTTCTTCTAAGTTCTACTACTACATCTAAGCCACATAAGGTTTTCCTTATCTCATAAGTAATCTTGCCTACATCATATGACTAAAACATAATACTTAACCATTCTCCACCATCTTCAAATGCTAAATACTCACTCAATAGGAAGCTGAACCTCTGCGATTCCTGTTGTCCACTGAGTAGAGCTTTCTTCTGAATTCCTCCTCCTCACCTGAAATATCATGATACATTATATAACAAGAAAATATTCAAAAGCTTCCAGCAATGGAAAAATCATAAATGTTTTGTAATGTTTATGAAATATAGAGCCTTGGAATAGCATAAGGATGATAAAAATCGATTGTGGGAAAGAGAACATTAAGTTTCTAATTGGGTAGAAATAAAGCTGGCTCTGACAAGGATGATAGCTAATGACAGTGGAGAATATCTTTCCTGTTATACAAATTAGGTAGAGAATAAGAAATAAAAATATATTGATGGCATCATATGGCCAAAAGAAGTCAGTATGACAAGTACAAGAAACAATATACAAAAATAGGTCAGCAAGAAAGGTAAATAAACCAGCCAATCATATAGCACATAAGTTGAAGGGCCTCCAATTAGAATACATCCAAGTAGATCAAAAGTAGTCCAGACTCCACAATATGAAAGCAAACTGGAGACTTTATGGTCCACAAATGACCAAATGTCAACCAGACATTAAAAAAATATACATGATAATATATCAATAAGATGATACCTGAAGCATCTATAAATTCTTAATGCAGTATCGTTCTAGAAAATAACTTATATCTTCTTAACCTAACCAATTCTTTTCAAGTTCTTTAGTCATTAAACTGCTACTAAATATATATTTTTAACATGCCCAATTTGTCAATGCATGTCATCTCCCTACTTTCAAACTAGGGTTTGTACCTATTAATAGCTTGTGTTGCACTGAGCTTTGGGAATGGGGCAGGGAGATGTGGACAGAAAAAAATATTTTTTTAAATTATGAGGAATTGAATATGTAAAAAGCTTAAACAATAAAAAATGTTAAATGCACAACTGTCAAAGCAAATGAAGGGAAAGAAATGATACTGCACTAGTGCAAGAACACAAATATGCATTTACAAGCCCAACTTACTCAATGTATACTTTTCTAGGAATAATACACTTAATGAAAGCCACAAAGGTGTACTGCTATCCACCAATAAACACTAATTTACATGTTACAATATGATAATATAAATCTGGTAAATAAGGGGTGGTAGGTGCGGGGAAGGTCGTTCTCGATCCCAGAGGAAATCAAGAAAACACCTTTGAATGGAGATTGGGTGGAGCATCCAACAACCAAGCAGAGGCATTGGCTCTATTCTAGGGGTTGAGGATCATTGATGAAAGTTATTATCAAAAGACTCATTATAATTGGGGACTTGGGATTAATTATCAAATTGATTAAGAGCCTCCTCTCAAGTGATGGCAAGCTTATAAGAACCATCAAGAGAATAAGAATGGAAACCACCAAGTTTGAAAGTGTTGAGTACTTTCATATCCTAAAGGCGCTCAATCAAAGGGTAGACCATTTGGCCAACAAGGTCGTTCTTCTGGGCTATGGTAGTCTAAGAAAAAAAGTGGGGATAAAATCTTCCTCATCCTTTAAGTATTGAACCTATAACAAATACATGTAGCATCAACTCACCATCTCCTGTATATCTCATACCATAATGTATTGTGCCCTTTAAATATAAGACCACATGTTATGTAGCTATCCAGTGAATCTACCTCAACTCAGCCATAAACTAGCTCAAGGTGTTCACTACAAAACATATATCAAGTCTTGTGTTAGCTAGCTACATCAAGGATCCAATCCATTCTCTATACACCAAAGGATCTACCAAAATCCAAGTCAACATGCAACTTCAGATTCAATATCACAGGACTGGTCATGGCTTTAAAATCCATCATCTAGACCCTTTTTTGGATCTCAACTATGTATTTTCCCTACACAAGGAAAACTCCACTTTTATTATGCCACACCTTTAGACCCAAGAAATAATGCATCAGTCCAATGTCCTTCATTTCAAATTCTTGTGCTAACTCAGCCTTGCACCTTGCAATGAGCTTCTAAAACCTCCCTGTAAGTATTAGATCATCTTCATACAGGACCAAAACAAGCAGATCAAATCTATCAAATAAATAATAAAAATTGGGATGTGTAGTAATTTTGGGGAAACCCAAACCTAACAAGTGTTCAATACTTCTGGAGTACCAAGCACAGGATGCCTACTTCAATCGGTAAAGGGCTTTCCCCAATCTACACACATGGGTATCTCGGTCATGCCCTTTAAATATAGGACCACATGTTTTGTACCTATCCAGTGAATCTGCCTCAACTCAACCATAAACTAGCTCAAGTTGTTCACTACAAATCATATATCAGGTCTTGTGTTGATTAGATACATCAAGGATCCAATCAACTGTCTATACACCGGAGGATCTACCAAAATCCAAGTCAACATACATGCAACTTCATATTCAACATCATAGGAGTGGTGATGGCTTTACAATCCATCATATAGACTCTTTATTGGATCTCAACTATGTATTTTCCTTACATAGAAATAGACCCTTTATTCTACCACACCTCTAGACACAAGAAATAGTGCATCAGTCCAATGTCCTTCATTTCAAATTCTTGTGCTAACTCAGCCTTGCACCCTGCAATGAGCTTCTCAAAACTCCCTGTAAGTATCAGATCATCTACATACAAGACCAAAACAGGTAGATCAGATGTATAAAATAAATAATAAAAATTGGGATCTGTAGTAATTTTGAGGAAGCCCAAACCTAACAACTACTCATTAGTTCTGGAGTACCAAGCACTGGGTGCCTACTTCAGCCAATAAAGGGCTTTCTTCTATCTACACACATGGGTATCTCGGCCATGCACCTTAGACCCTTTTGGAAAATTAATGTATACTTCTTTCTCAATCCATTACGAAAGGTTGTCTTATCATCCATTTAACATAACTACAAACCAAAAATACATGCTAAAGACATAATGTTCCAGATACAAGTATACCACTGCAGCAAAGGTATCCTCATAGTCAACTCTCTATCTCTAAAAGAATCCTTTAGCTACAAATCGAGCCTTGTACTTCTCTATGCTGCCATCAACTACATGTTTTTCCTTGTACAACCACTAGGGATAAACCACTAAATTCCCCTCTAATGTCAACACAATCCCCCACACATCATTCTTCATGATGGAGTTGTACTCCTCCACCATGGCATCCAGCAATACCTACTCCCGTGTTGCCTCCTCATGACCAGAAGGTTCTGCATCAATCATGTCCATATAACTAGGAAATTTCATTGGAGATTGACTTACCCTCAAAGAAGTCTTTGAAGCACCAACTTGCTCCTCTACCTCCTACAATCTCTGTGTAAGCCAACTCAACCTCCTACAATCTCTATGTAAGCCAACTCAACCTCCTACCTCTGTACTTATACTAGACCCTATTCAACAGGAACCTACACTCCCTGAAACCTGTGGATCAACACTTGGAGCAACGAGTGTTGCCTCCTAATCAATTATTACTAGGAGCACTAAGGACTTGGATGACCATGCATCCTTATCAGCCTTCACATCTCGGCTTACCACTATATTCCTCTAAGATTGAACTTAGATCTTGTAATCCTTAGGAGGCTCACTATAACCAACTAGAATACCCTTCAAGCTCCAAGGTTCAATCTTCATTATCTTCTCCTCTGGAACATAAATGTAATCTAGACTCCCAAACACCCTCAAATGAGAAACATGTGGTTTCTCCACTACAAAGGCTTCCTCTGGAATCTTGTCCTTCAACAACTTGTGAGGACCTTTGTTTAGTATGTAGATTGCAATACAACATGTTTCTACCCAAAGGAACATGGGCATATCTAAGTCATGAACCCTACTATTTTTTCTCTCAACAACACATTCTACTGTGAGTTGTACAATACTATTAACTCCCTCTTGATCCCTAATTTTCTGCAAAAAAAGTCAAATTCATTGGAGGTATACTCCAATCCATTGTCTGATCTCAATACCTTGATCTTCCTGCCTATTTGGTTCTTAACAAGAGCTTTAAACTCTTGGGACATGTTAAAGACCTCATCTTTGGTCTTCATAAAACACATCCAAGTCTTTCTGGAAGAATAATCAAGGAAAGAAACATAATAAAGATCACCTATCAATGAAAATGATGACATGGGTCCACAAAAATTTAAATGAATCATATTGAGAATCCCTCTTGATCTATGTTCACTGCTCAAAAAAGCATCCTTGGCATGCTTGTTAGTGCACATCCCTTGCACAATCCTTTCTTCTCCATCTTGAAGTCTGAGAATCCAACCACCATGTCCTTGAAAAGCGGTAAGGAACCATAGTTCAGTTGACTAAACATTTTGTGCCAAAGCTTGCACAAATTGTCACTACTATTCAACAAGGCTCTTTGCTTCACTAGATCTACTAGCAATCTATAAAGGACACCCTCCCTGACTCCTTTGGCCAAAACTAGACCAACATCAAGGTTCTGACTTCTAATGATCACTTCTTGATCATCAAACTCAACCTTACACTTTAAATATGTTAGACAAGAAACCGAAAGGAGATTTTCAGGCATACCAGGAAAATACAACACCTCATGTAGATCCAAAACTTCTCATGTTGACAGCAAAATGAGATAGACCCCTAACCCAGCATTGGGTTCATCACCAACCTCCACCTATATGTTGATACCTCATTCCTCTAGCTTGAAGAAGGCTAATCTGTTCGAAGCCATGTGTCTCAAATCCCCACTGTTAACATATCACCCAATGCCTGAAACTATGTTGGTGGAAAGGAATGACACCATGACAAAGGTTGTATCAAGTCGAGCAGTCAACGCGTCCACTCCTGAAGCTTCAGCGCTTCCTACAAACTATTTTTGCTACTACTGCTTACCCTTCCCCTTATTCTTCTCAGGATGCTAAGAAGTATAATAGCCATGCTTTTGGTTGTTGAAGCACTTGATATGGCTCAAATCCTTCTTCTATTGGTTAGAACTTAGAAGACCCTAAATCTTCTTTCTTCTTCTAACTCTTCCCATATCCTTCCGTTCCTCCCTTCCTCACCTTCCCAATAAGGGCTAAGTCTAAAACATCCTCATAACTAGTTGAGACTTGCTATAGTCTCATCTCCTCTCCAATGAAAGCATCCCATAACTGCTCAAAGTCGGGGAAATGTTCCCGACCATCGATAACTTGGACCAAGCTATGCCATGATGAACTAAAGCCATTCGGAGGAATCCAGACTAGCTCATTATCCTCAACTATGTCCCCAACTACAACAATCTGACCTCTTAGCTCTACTATCTTCATGACATAGCTTGCTACTATATCCATTTTGTTCATGCAGGTAGAGATGAGCTCGTTCTTCAAGAGCATCTTCCTAGATACATTCACACTTTGGCACAAGATTACCAAGACGTCATACATGTCTTTGGCACACTTTTTCTCGACGTTAAGAACAATTAGGTGATTCTTCATCAAATCGAACAGGATTCGCTTCACGCTCACTACCTTCTTGTTGTGTTCTACTAGATTTTTTGGATCTATAGGCGATGCAAGCACCTTCTCAAGAAAGTACCATAATCCTACAATTTCCAAGAGGTTCTACAATCTCAACTTCAATGGGACAAAATTGGAGGCTCCCTCCAACAAGTCACTCTCTCACATACTGAGAGTTGCCATTGTTGCAACTTCTTCGAACAAGCTACAATCTACGATCACTGGATCAATAAGAGTTTCACACCCCCCAACCCTTCTCAAGTCCATGTCGCAATCACTAGCACGGATTTGCTTCAATCATTGAACCTTGGACATACTGTTAAGAAATAGAAAACAAGACAATAAGAGAACTTGGCGGAAAAGGCTTTAAGCCATTCTCAACAATATATTAATCTCATGATATCAATTTATAGTACATGTATTTGACCACTTCTAGATCTAGATCTCACTGACAACTCATCAGTGAATAATGACAACACCTCATCAATACATAAGGATGAAAACTCAAAAGAAGGTGGTCTCAAGGTTTGTGATTGTCTAGGGACTCATGGTCTAGCATTCCCCCCCTCCATCACAAGTCTGAATAATTATACTAGTAAGGCAACAATAACTAGTGCATAAGTCAATATCATTTTTAATCTTCAATCTGGAACTTCTTAACTGAACTTCGATGAAGATATGCCTGAAAAATCGCCAAATTCGGATGATGAATGGTTCATCTGAAACGAACTTTGAAAGAATAAAATTTTTGGAAGTGCTCAGCTGCCATATCTGAACATTCCTTGATCACTTGATCATTTTCCAAGTAATTTGGCTAGAAGAAACATACGTCCTCTGCTAAGTTGGTGAACAAATAAGATCCCCATTTTGCTATCAGTGAATAAATAGAATCATCGAAGTTCTCTCTAAATTCAGACACAATTAGGTGTCAATCAGCATCCCAATGAATAGTTGAGGAGACCAATTGCCATGCTAGAATTCCCAAATGTTGATTGATTTTTGTGATTGATAGGACTTTGAAACTTGAAGCTTGACTATCATCATTGATATTACCTCCTATCAGGTGCAAGGAGAGAAGATTGTAGAAGGGATCGCATCTTTAGCTTTACGATTCTTGTGTTCTTCAATGGTTCATCACTATATCTAATGGTTTTTGGTTGACCACTAACCATTGCAACTTGATCAATGAGTTGGTTTTGGTTTACCACAACCCATTTTCACTTGATACCATGTATCCAATGGTTTTGGTACAATATTCTTACTAAAAAAAGTGTGATTGACTCGACAAAAAAGAGGGCTTCTTGCAAATCCACCCTTTGACAATAAGACCCAACAATTTCAATTTAGACTCAAAAATTGGAGGGTGTCGAGTTCAACTACAATGCAATTCAACTTAATTTTGATTTGACACTTACAAAATACTACTGCAAGTACCAAATGTTGAATTAAAGTTGAGTATTGGAATTAATGCTAGTGTAGATTTGTCATTGAATGCTAATACGATTGACAACTTGATCAATTGAATATTTGTTTACAGGTGTTTGATTACATGTGCTTGATTGGCATTAATTTGTGCTTGAATTGCATTAAGTTGTCTTCGATTGCAGGGGTTTAATTGATTTTCCTTGGATAGAATAATGGATCTACGAAAACAATTCATTGTTTATTGTAGAAGAAAGATAGAGTTGAAACCTATATAAGGGTTTACTCTCTCCATTTGTAAAGGGGATTTGGTGAGTGAAAGAGCTCTAAGCTTATGGAATAAAGGTGATCTTATCTTTTGTCTAGGATTTATATAATTGTATGTACAAGTTTACAACTTTGTTATGTGTGGCATTATGTTCTAGGTGCGCCATTAGAAGCTTCATTTTGCAGGTTTATGGATGCCAAAGTCAACACAAGACCATAGAGGAGCAACTTGCTATATTGAAAGGGATTAAGGTTATAGGTTTCTTTCCTACTTTCCCAATTCCTTTTGTGTTACTTATCTTAAAGATGAAAACATTATGCATGTGATCTAATTAAATCAAATTAAATCAATGCATCTGTAGATAGTCCTTGGTAGGGACCACCCTAAGTGTTGCCTTGAGTAGTGGAACTTGGATAGACCCTCTCCACCATCAAGTTCGTGAATCTAGTAACCAAATTAGGGCTGCTATAGGGCATGTCACCTTGGCTGCTTATAGCCCCTAATCCTTCATTAGAACCACCCTCTGAAGTTGCATGTATGACCCCATAGCCCAAGCAAACAAAGGCACCAATCTTCCCCTTCATCCACTACCCCAAAAACACAAAAATCATAAAAACTCTTTTTCATTTTGTTTTTTTGTTCCTAAGCTCTCTCTTACTCCCACTCCCTACTACACACATTGAGCTTAGTTAACCATAGGGAGGAGAAAGGCAAGGCTACTAAGGTGGCAATGGTAGCTTGCCTAAGTTTCCCTTGGGATTTGGACTTTTGTACCAAGTGAAAACCTGGGAGGTAACAGTATTAATGCAATGTAAAGATAAGAACGGACACAAGAAGAGGAACAGAACGAGAAACTAATCTCCCGGTCAAGTTTCTAGTGACATAGTAGCATAGTACATGTCATAATCTTCAACACGCAGTGTGACCATTTGTTGCCCAATAATCTCTCATCTTGTTCTTCCACATAAATCTAAGTTCAAATAGATTGTTTATGCTCAACTATTTGTTTAACATCATGCAAATTATCTTCCACAACTTTCCCTATCTCTTTTACAGTTCAAACTTTATATAATAGTAGAAAAAACGTAAAGTGAATTTCCAAATTCATTGTTTTTCTATCCAATTTTTTTTCATTTCCCTTTTTTTCTGTAGTTTAACATTTAATGGTGGATCAGAGAGACAACAATTTGGGTAGGAAGCTCTTCTTCAAAGCAATACACCACCTAGGAACCCACCTTCCATTACCTTGGATAAAGACAATGGCTCAGGTAATGAAGACAAAGATAATCCAAAGGAATCATAATAAGCTACAATTCTTTGCTTCAAAATTTTTTTGGTTATCTTGTTTGATGAACACAAAGATACTCCTAAGGGATAATAAGTTCCCATTCTTTGTTTTAATTATATTTTTTGGTTTATCTCATTTCATAAGACAAAGATAATCAAAAGGAATCATAATAAGCTACCATTCTTTGCTTTATAAGTTTTTTTGGTTATCTTGTTTGGCTAGAAGAAGCGTTTGATATTAAACTTTAGTGAAACTCACTTTAATTTTGAGATATCTAATTCCTACCATTGTATTCGAGGGGCCCCAATCTCAGAACTCCATATTCTTCTACTTCTGTTAAAATAATTGATATTTTACCAGTAAAAGAAAAAACAGAGACAATAAATTACATTTGAATCAATGTTGAAAAACAAGTGCGGCAAACAACACAGTGAAGCTAGAGTGTACGAGTTCAACTTAGACTTAACAAAAACTCGAAAAAAAAATGGCAACATTTTCCCTTTTGCATTTATTTGACACCAATGAGTTTTTCTGTCTACTTGAAAGCAGGACTCAGCAGGGAACAAATGGAGTAAGTTAATAAATTCTGGTGAGTTTATTTGTTTCTGGTGAGGCAAAGTTTTACCTTGATCTACTCATTTTTTCAAAATTCTGAGATATGTGTCATTTTAAAATGGACCAAAACCCCTAAAGGCAAAGTTCCATGGTCAAAGTTCCTTTTGATCAAGCGGAACCATAACTTACAGCAAAATTCTAATAAATTTGGAGAAAAAATTTAACGAAAGAGGATAAGTTTATCCACTCACTAACTTACTCTGACAACAAAAAAGCTGCCAGTTATTGGAGGGTCAATATGTAACCCACAAGTACTAGTGGGTCCTCCTTTCTGGCAGCAAGTTTGACTCACTCCAACTGGTGATCGCGGCTCAGCAACAAGGCTAAGCCAAGTTTGACCGGGGAGCACTTGAAAGACTTCACGTTTTTTGCAACTATGACTATAAGGAACACTATATTCTAATTAAGATGTAGAGCCAACGGGGCATTGGTTCATTGGTGGGGTGGGATGAGTATTAAGCCCTGAACCAGGGATCCCCTTTTATTCCGGTACCCCTTATACAAATGACATGATTTTAAAGGTCTCCATTCTAATTGTGGTACTCATTATACAAATGGCACGACTTTAAAGTCTAAAGAGCTCCATTCTTACAGTGGTACGCCTTATACAAATGGCACGACTTTAAAGGGATGAGGCCGGGTGCAAATCCCATGTGAATTTGACTGCATAGTCACCTTTATAACCTGGCACCTGAGCCGAAATAATTTCGTTCTTTACCGTGCAGTCCCTAGGACATATTTTTGGAGTAGCACTTCAAACAAATCAATAAATAAATGCATAAGTCTATTATCTATCCCCAAAACAGAACCCTCTGACGGCTCTATTACAGCATTTGCATACTCGTACCAGAGTATTCTTCTCTTGCAATCTATATTTTTCCAAATTTCAAGAATTAATTTTTTCGCTCAAAAGTAAACCCTAAACAACAGAAAATTTAAGCAAATCCAGGCATGGAAAATAACCTTAAGATGGTCAGGCACAACATACAAGTCATCCTCCGGAGGCTTGGTCTCCTCGGTGTTTTTCCCAATCTGTTTGCCCCTTTTCTTTGCGAGCTCCTGCTCCACATACTTGAGCCTGTGTATAATCATTGATATTAAAGCAAATAAATACGAAGGCAATGGCAATTGCAATTGCACCTAGGGTTTAATAATGAAGAAATATAAGTTAGGGTTTAAGAATGAAGTACATGTTAGGGTCTTCGACCGTAACGGCTGTTTCCTGAGCAAAGGTGTCCTGGAGAACGAGCTCCTCCTTTTCCCCTTCCCCTTCGGCCTTATTATTATTGTTATTGTTGTTACTGTTATTATCGCCAATTTTAGAGACCACCACCTCACTGATCTCATTCGCAGCTATGCCCGCCTTGCGCTCCCGCTGCTTTTGCAAGAATTTCATCTCCTCCAGCGCTAACCTGAACCATAATATGAAAACTAAATTTATTCATTCAACCTCGTGACCAATTGAAGCGAAAAGAGGAGAAGTACCAGGACGAGTGGCTCACTAACCGCCTCTGCTCTTCCTCTTCGCCGTCTTCGGCATCGTCTGGTGAGAGCGCTCGCTTCTTCCTGAGATGTTTTCGCTCCACCATGGCTGTACCTGTTAATTGCTGCCACTTACAGTGTCCCTGGGTCACCAAAAGCTATGAGGGAAATTGCGAGCGGGTGAACCCCACCTGATCAAAATTTTCTAGACGAAAAACATACATCTTCTGGCCGAGTGAAAATGACTATGTGTATCGACCACACGGTTGGATTTGAAGCCGAGGGGAAGAATTGAGCAGATGAGATGAGATACAGAACCATTCCAATTTTTAATCTAAGTTTACTCAACTATGTCATTTTTATTTAGATAGAAGTAAACTATTTTACTTTTATTTATTTAATTAGACAAAAGCAGACTCGCACATGATGGGTGAAAACAGGAAATTGTGAAAACAGGTAAAGTAGTTGTCAAAAGTGAAATTTCACGAAATGTTCCATTTTGTATATTCCTACCTTCTCGCACAATGACTAAGAAAGAAAGAATTTTTAACGTTCACGAGGTTAAAAATAGCTTATGGGACAGATTGTTTTTCCATCTGGCTTTTGTATTCGGTGCTTCTCAACAAACTCTTTAATGAATAGATTATCCCAAGAACTAGCTGCCAGAATACCTGCATAATTTTTCCCACTGTCTTTGAGGGCCTCACGTTCTAAAATGAAATGTTTTTCTGTTTCCACTTTTCCGGACGAGCACAAAATACATACTCTTTCTTCCCACTTTTCTTTTGGTCTTTTCCAGCGCCCTGTTTCACAACGGAGTTGATGAGAATTAGTCCTTAATTGAGCAATAAGAATTTTAGATCTCCAAGAAATATTGGCCCCTATGTACGCCTTTTG